>CAWUFW010024819.1:0-54233 GCA_963921515.1 Calotriton arnoldi | reverse complement strand
CAGGAAGGGCTACTAGCCAACGAGCTAGCGACCGCTGAAGGAGCCTCATGACGCCGCACGTGGAGCTGGCTTACAGGACACTCGTGGAGTGGGGGCCAGTGATCTTCGGTGCAGGTGGTGCTGGAGGCTAGAGCTACTCGGAGCCCAAAGCACGACTTCTTGGGAGACCCAGAAGATGGTGCACTTGCAAATGTGCTCGGTGTCCAGGGGTCACGGTCTCACGTTACCCACGATAGCCACGGGCCTCAGCTTTGCTGGGGACTCAGGGTAGCCTCGGGAAGTCTGAGAATCCACCTCTGGTGATGCGATGACTTCGGCGTCCGACGGGAGCTTCAGTGATGCGAACCGGACAGATGCTTCTTTGGTGCCTGCCAAGCAGGGGAGTCACTCCTTGACCCCAAGGGAGATTCTTCAGTCCTCTAATCGTGAGTAGAGCGTCGAAGGTCCAGGATTCTATTTCAGAGTTTCGTCCAGGTATAATCTAATCTTGCTGTGGCAAGGGTTCCCCATTTAACCAGTAAAACAGGGAGGGACTAACTCTATGACCCCCACCTATGGGAGGGTCAAGGGAGGGGTGGCTACACCCACTTCCCTTTGTCCAGTTTCGCGCCAGAGCAGGGGCAGGTAGCCCCTGAGCTGGTTTGAACTGGCATATGCACAGAGGAGCCTTTTGCTCCCCCAGTGCAGGACTTCAAAGCACTCTAAGAGTGCACCCACCCAGCCCCAATACACATTATCCTGTCTGGGGAGGTGGTCACACCTCCCTGCAACAGGAAACCTATTGTCCAGGCCTCCCCTGCCGGAGTTTCGTCCAGCAGCAGGAGGCCAGACTTGTGTCTGTGGCAGCAGCATCCATTTTGTGATGCCAGGGCTTCAGAAAGAAGTTACCGGGTAAGCCAGAGTTAACATGTCTTTCCCTCTAGAAGGGTGGAATGCTACCCCCGCCGCCAGGATTGGCGGGGGGTAGTATTCCAAGATGTTTGACACCAAACACGACATGTTTAGGTGCAGCCATTCCAAAGTTAGCATTTTACCGCGAGGATATAATGCGCTTAAGAGTATATGGTCAGGCTGCACTCAAACAGCATCAGAGATGGTCTCCGAACGCTGCAGAGGGGCCCTGCTCATGCAGGGCACCCTCTCACATAGGAACCATGCACTCTGCCTTTAGGATTGATAAGGCCTGCCTTAGGAGTGACTTATAGGTTTATATGTGTGTATGTATTTAGTGATATAGGTAACCTATATCACAGTAAGGAGTGCATGCACCACCTTACCCAGGCTGCAGTAGCAGACCTGTGGTGTCAGTTTGGATGGCCTTCCAGGGGTGGCATAATACATGCTGCAGCCCCTGGCAGGCCTCTGAGGTACCTATGCCCTTGGTACATAGTATACCATATACTAGGGACTTATAAGGGCACTCCAGATTCCAATCAGAGATGTGCCTAAGGCACATGGAAACCTTTTTACAGAGAAAGCAGATAGACTGGGGCCCTGAATAGCAGGATCCCAGTCCAACTAAGTCATAAACCAGCAAAACACCATAAAAAAAAGTGGGGGCAACCATATAGTCAGATTCCACCTTCCTACAGGTACCGCCTTCTGAAATGCAAAAACGTAAAAAGAAAAAAACATTTTTTTCTTTTTACAAATTTTGCCAGGTATTAGTAGCATTTTTTTTCATAACGAAAAGTGCTGGGAGACAAATTTGTTTACCAGCTGTATGTAATCCGCATTAGGGCTCAAATTTGCGATTGATTCCAAGTCTAGATTTCAATTGCAAATAGTGTCAAAGTTAGTAGCCACAAATGACTTCCACAAAAAGAAAACTGTCAGCAGGTCAAGGCCATTTGTTTTTTTCTCAATTTCAAGCTCTTGCTTTTGGATTCTGTTTTTGAAAAGCAAACCATTTAGCTGATTGGGCGTTATAAAGAAGTTACCCTCCTCGGGGCCACCGCCACATTGGTCAGCTGCTGCAACAGAGATCTTGCCAATTTAGCAGCGATCTCTGAATATGGTGGTTGGTCTTCTGCCAGGCTAGTGAAGTACATCTCTCAGGCATTCCATGGTAGGATGGCAATGTAAAATATAGATGGTGAAACAGAAGCATTGCCAACTGTCAACTGGTTTTATATCTGAAAGCAGCCAGGTAGCAAAAGCTGTGTTTACATTGAAAGACTGATAAACTAATCAAGTTCGCTAAAGTACTTAGCCCTGCAAATAAGCCAAGCTGGGAGTCCTGGGGCATCCACTTTGCACCTGCTTCTTGTGCCCCTGAGGCCCTTTTCTATTATAGAAAGGCCACAGGCATTATTGCAGTCCCTAATACAATACAGAGCACATGGTGCCACATGCAAATGAGGAAACATTTTGTCTTAGTACTATAAAACAGATGTGGGTGAAGCGGTAAAGAAGCTGTTAGGAGACGCGCTGACTGTGTCACATAGAGGTAACCGCCAGTCAGGCCACACCCCAGGACACCACAATCAGAGGGGGGCATTGGGTTCAGAGAGACCCCCTAGACATCCCACTGCAGCAGTGGCATAACCTTAAATGGTGCGGCCCATACAGAATGTGGCGAGGGGCCCCTGAGAAGCCCGTACCTCATACAAATGCATAGATATTCAATTGCATGTGGGCCTCATGGAGGGGTGCACCTCTGCACCGCAGGGTCCGTAGGGGCCTCCGTTATGCCCCTGCCCTGCAGGCTAGTATAGGAATGCCTTTGCCCTCTATTTAAACAGACGTCAGACCACTTCCAGTGAAAGACATGGCGGACGTTTCTCCACAGCCGTCTGTCTCTCATACACTCTTCGCAGTGCATGCGGAAACTGCTAGTTTGCACCTACTCAGAGGGAATTGAATTTTTTTCTGCCCAGGGCAAACTTAGTTAAAGGTGTGCCACCTCGCAAACAGTGAGAACGTGGTCGATGTGTAATTAGGCATTGGTCCACATCTTCAAGTTGACTTTGGATTACTGTTGCATCTCTGTTGCCAGCACTGACCTTGAATGTTGTTACTGTTTATGGTTTTCCTCCACATCTACCCTGCTGAGGGCGGAGAGGCAATCATGCAATCAAAGCCCTCTCCAGGAATTATAATTTTAAGAAATGCCCTTATCTCCAGCTTTGTTCAAGACTTCAGTCTTTAGAATAAAGTATTGAAAAATAGACTAACTCTTGAAATATGCCTTTTGCCATAATATTTCATTATTGAACTTATGACTTACCTCCCAATAATTTTAGCCACTCGTGCCACCGCCTAATTAACATTCACATTTTGTTTTATGTATTTATTTATTTGTTTATTTATTTATTCATTCATTCATTTATTTATATTTGACACTTATGAAGTGCACTGTTAACCAATGGCGACAGGACTCCCTTCAAAAACGAAGTTGCCGACATTAGTACTTTTAGCCACTCCTATAATTATGTGGCACTATAAAAAAGCTCACACCGTACGGCCAGTTACCTTCCAGTCTGGTTCCAGTCCGTACAAAGTTAGGTGGCTACTTTGACATGTATAAATGGCCCACTGAATTAAATCTGAACATGTGATAACCAGCCAGCTCCTTACCATGTTCAACGCGAGATTGTGTTATGCATCCACCTGCCCAATGTATTTTTAATGTCTGGTAAGCAGATTCCATTGTGTACCATATTATTGGGAAAGTAAATAAAAATCTCACAAATCGTTTTGTGCAAAGCAACACTTTAGTCATTATTTTACTGTTCCTTGTGTTCAGACACTACTGATTGCAAAATTGCTCTAATCCTCTGTTTAGGGATGCTGGAGGACATTGAAGAATTGATTTCTAAAATGGTATTGCTTTTGGGGTATCCTTATACATAGTACATAAGTTGCTAAGAAAAATATGCTTCTTAATCAAGTGCTTGGTCTACTGCACAACATCGCTACGTTTGGATCTGTTCCTAAAAAGAACGATAACCATTACAATTTCAGACTTTTAGACGTATAAGTATGGTTACGAAGCCTGAAACTTCACCCACACCACAGTGCCTTCAAAGATGTCTTAATAGATCGGGTGTTGGTACCTACCATATCAAGGTCAATAATATTGATCAATAATAATAATACAGCATCAACTACTTTGACTTAAACACTATATAGTAAAGTAAGTATATATTTACTATTTTAACTCAGCATCTACTTATCTAGACTTACCCGCGATGAAGTGGGTAGGTCGATGTTGATGAATGTGCTATTATTGTCAGGTGATATAATACATGCAATATGGTCCCCCTGTACAGATCCAGCGAATGTTCACTATCAAGGTTCCAACACATAAACTCACCCTGCGAGCTCTCTGCTAGATCCAGATTTGGGAATCCCTAGAACCTTTGTACTAGTGCATCATCTGTATGATGAAAACCAAAGAAGGGTCAAAGAAGAAAAATATAGCCAAACCAGCAAAGGTATTGTGACCCAATGTTACCTTGAAACAAATATTTGTACCTGGAAATAAGCTTATTTTGACTGTTTACCTACACTTTGTTTTGTAGATTTTGATGATATATTTGGAATTTGTGTCTTTTTGTGAAATATGAAATGCATATTATTTATTCTGTAGTTGGTTGGGCATTTTGTCTTTCTAAATAACTGCATTTGAATGTAAATCTGATAGAGAATCTATCACAACTCTTTTACATAAACTCTTGTGTATAGATAGCTTCAACAAGCCCCACTCATGATTTTGTTAATATTACAAAAAGTACAATTAAGAGGTTTATGGATCAATTTTAACCTGGAAGAGGAAGACCATCTAATTGACGTAAGGCCAAGTTATCTCTGGCATACTGCCATCCAATATTTAAGTTGAAAAGATTATGCACATCATCGAAAGCTATACACATTCTTTCAAATTACTAACTTTTCAGATCCTCGAGCTGTGAATTCAACTTTTGTACAGTTTCATATAGTGCTTACTTGGCAGGAGAGCATTTGAGCACTTTACAAGAGAACCAGATTACATTACACCTTTTTTAGGCAACGGGCGAATAAGTGATTTGGCCACAATCATAGGATGTTGAGTGGAGTGCTGGATTTGAACTAGGTTTCCAAGTTCAGCCATTGTCGCCACTAGGCCACATCAGCTCCAGTTTATTTATTGGTAAATTTTATAGTGTGCCATTTGCTGCCTTTCAACCACTACATAAGTGTGTCAGCAAAGTGCATGCGATCTGCACAAAGGATTTAAGTGCAACCAGATGGAAGTGGAGGACACCCTTACTCAGTATTCCTTCATCACAGCCAGTATCAGCAGTGAAGGTCTTAACTAAAATCCTAGTCTAAGGAGATTAGACTTCGACAGTTTTATGAAACCGAGGCACTGGGTTCTGGTCCCACTCCAAGATCATTTCAGGGTCTGTGGCTCCAGATACCCAGTGATCAGAGTCCCTGTTCCTGATGAGGACGGTTCTCAGGTTCACAGGTGGATGAGGTGCACGTTGGAAGACATTGATTTGCTGCTGTGCTTAATTTGAGCCGGTGGTTTCCGGTGCTCAGACCAATACTTAATCATCAACACTGGCGCTTTTCTTGAGCGCCAGTTAAGGACCATTCATTTATTGTAAGCTCGGGAAATTAAGTGATTTGCCCAGAATCACAGGATGTTGAGCTGGCGCTGAGACTTGAACCTGGTCCCCCCCCGCTTCAAAATCAGCAGCTCTTGCCATTACGCCACATCCTCTCCCCACTTTCATGGTTAATAGTTGGTTCTGTTTTAGGCGGTGCTAACAGGAGAAATGGGCTGGTGCAAGCTGCCTCCTGACGAGAGCCCTGGCACTTATTTTTTATTTTTTATTACAAATTAACCACTATGCTAAGGGGTACAGAAGAGCCACATTTTGCAAGTACAGAAGACATTTTTCTAATAAGCCGTGTGGATAGTGCAGATAAAATTGAAATGGTGACTGTTGAACATTGTTTACTGAAGCAGAGCAGCTGCCTATTTAAAGCCAGAGTCATTTACTTTAATCATAACTGGCCCAGATCCGATAGACGTATCCAAAGTACATGAAATGGAAGATGTGGTCTGTGCGGGCCAATCAGTTCATTCACACTGGGCATTAACAGGCAGCAAAAGCATGCCTTCCGCATGTAAAAAGCATTTTACATTATAATGCTCCATCAGCCAATCAGAATATGACTGCTGTGTAGTCTTTCTCAAGGAACTCATGATGTCGCACCATCTGCCTGACAATAAACGTCACCTTGAAAATGCCTTAGGAAAAATCAAATAGTTTAGGTTTTCCCTTTCGAAAGTGAAACCTTTAGATTACGTTTTTAAAACCTGTGGTGCTCTCAAAAAGTATTTTACGATGCTTTCATGATGTAACTACCCTTTTCCTTCATACGCTCTTGCCTTCAGCTTCATGCTTATTTTGGGTGGCAGACAATTATCTCATGGTAATGCCCTGTTGAAGTATTCATTAAAGCTACTGTAGTGTCACCCTTTCGCAAATCAATGAAAAACATCAGCTGTTCCTTAGCAAGAGGCTAACTCTGCATTAGTATATTATTATTATGTTTAGTTATTGCTTCAACTTATTGATTTGTAAAGCACTGCCTTGTGGCATGTGGCCTCTACCAGCTAGTCGATTGCTTTATCATGTTTCCACTTGACTCAGTGTAGGACACCTGAAATTGTTCATTTAGTTTGCAGTGTGTTGCTAAATATTTCTACAACCTTGCAAGCGCTAAAACTTCACTTGGAAGTAATTGGTGTGTTAAATACCATTACATTTCAATTCACAGATGGTCATTTACAGAACTTAGAAATTAAATGACTGTGAAACCAAGCACTATTTAAAAAAACAAATAAATTTTTCATTACTATTAAAAGAACAATTTCACGAACACAAAAAGAGACTAATAAATCTATTAGAAACTTGCAGGTTGCTCAGATTGTACACTTAATGTTTAATTTACCATGAGACATTTAGAATGGACTTACCTTGACATAGACTGCCTGACAAGTTTGCATCATCACCATCATCATCAGACATGCAGGGAACACCAACAGGAGAAAGTATTTCATGGTAGATGAAAGTTTGTTCTTTTTTGTGGGAGTGAAATATTATTTTCCTTCCTTTATCTGTTTTATTTCCACCAAATTATTTTGCTTGTTCTGGGAATATTTAATGTTGGTATGCTGCTCTTCCCCAAGCTCTTGTATACTCCTTCCAGATCACCACTGCTTATAAGCCTTACCCAGCACTTATTTGGTGAACCATTAATCTGTGAAACAGGCGAGTAAACCTATTACCAGCCAATAAATATTCTGTGGATAAAGAGTTAATTATTTCTCAGTGGCGAGAGGAATTAGGCCACACCCCTGCTGCACCTCGCCCACTTGGATGAGAATATACTATTTTTATATGGCCCTTGGCAGGGCTGGGAATGTGTGCTTATCAGGAGCTGTGGTCATAAATGCCAGGCATTTTATGAAAACTAGTGTAATATTGGATGGAAACTAACTCCATGAAGTTAAGTGCCAAGCGGGAGAAGGCTACAGGTAAATGTGTCCAAATTGATTTGTAAACAATTTCCATTTCTCCTTTATTGCATCACCCTCTTCCAATGTCTATCCCGGCCTCCAAAGCGACGTCTGGATTGGCCTGGTGAAATCATCTGAACCTCAGTGCTCACAAATTAGAGTTAATTTCTGGTCCTTAATTGCAAATCTTCACCCTCCTATCTGGCTAGTAAGCTCACCATCTTCGATCACTCTCAGCGAGCCTTTAGTCAGTACATCATCAGACTGGAGACGAAGACAACAGTCCGTTCAAATCTATGCTCCCAGGATCTGGAAAGACATCCCCCTAGAGATCAGGACTGCCCCAACTCTGCTCCAATTTAGGAAAGAGCTAAAAACCCACCGCTTTAAGCAACACAATATCATAATACATAATAATATGCTCCACCTAGGTACTATCTGATAGTATCTCTGTCTATGCCCTTGTACGAAACTCGGCTACATTCTGATTGGGTTCAGGGTGTACAAATGCCACATATTAAAACACATACACATATACTTTTAGATTTATACATAAATTGAGTTAAGCAAGTCTTGGATCTCTACAAATAAATGATTCAGTGATACTGGCACATTTGTCTCTGTTCTTCTGTGCTGTCGGCTTCATCTAGCTTTAGCTACAGCACAAGAAGAATGAGAAGAAATCTCACTGGAGATCATTGTGATCAGACTTCTCTGCTTCAACCAGCATCTACTTGGTGATAAATTATGGAGATGAAAACAATCTGGGCGATTAAAGTAGTTATTACTAAGCTTTTTGCATCAGAATGTCCTGTAAAATTGTTCTCTTGCTTAAATCATCATGCCCACACTGACAAAGCCATAAACTTTCTACGTTTTTTTCTTTTTATCCTTGTGCTGCCATTACAATCGCTGCATTTCGTTCGGTTAGGAGACGTCAAAGGATAAAAAGAAAAAAACGGCAATTTCAGGAGTGCGATTACAAGCACATGCAGTTGAAAATAATTTAAAAAAATGCAGAGAATGACATATTAAAATAAAACATCAAGTACATTGGAAATACATAAAAGGCACAGCTTCTCTGGCCTTTTATGGGGGGAGAAAGGAAAAAAGATTTGTCCATAACCCATTCGTAAGAGATAGGAATCTCAATAGCGGAGCAGTAATATAACAGGAAAGCTGCAGATAAACATCCCTAATTTTGCCAAAAAAAAGACGAGTAGGACATAGAGCTATCGATTGCCCTCGAAGTAACCGCTGTGACGGAGTCCTGATGAAGGCTTCAGCCGAAACGCGCGTTGTCTGTCAACAAGCCGCCAGTATTATAACAGCATAAAGAAGGACGATGTTAATATTGATTGTTCAACTAAGGGTTAAAGAAGACTGTCAATCTTTGGTGTATTGTCAAATTGAGGAACAATTATATTTTGATGTATTTATGATTATAAAAGTGAAAATAAGGTTGCTATGTACAAAAATGAATATAGAAATATGACAATTGCCAAATATAACAAAGAATGATATATTTTTATAAACCAAAAATAAGATATATATAGATATATTTTTACTATTAAAAAAAAGGAAAAAAGTGAATAAAATGAAATATTTCCTAAAACTGTTGGTTTCTGGTAATAATGTTGTCTTTATGCATGTCTGGAATTGAAATATCTGTCATGTGTTAAATATCACCTGCCTAGGTGTGTCTTTTCCAAAGGGGTGATATGTAGGTGCATGGCTCTTCTCACGGATCAGTGCTGCAGCGCCCTGAGCAGGCCGCTATGCTGCAGCAGCTTCACAGCGCCCTTCAGGCTCGATCAGGTCTGCAGGTGTGTCGCTCCCTCAGGCACAGTTGGCCCAGTGTTGCCCCAACAGCAAGGCTGCGCCACTCCTCATGGTATGGGGCCCAGGGACCCAGCACAGGCAGGCAGTAGTAGCTCCGGGGCCTCCAGCAGCAAGCCCTGCAGGGGTCACTCCATCTCCACACCTCTCCTCTACAAGCCTGACAGGCAATGGCAGCGAGCCCTGGAATAAATGACGGATTAAAGGGTTTGGGTGATTGAGCTCTTTCAAAGAACGTCCGCCATCTTCACTACCATTGCCACGCCCCTCTCCGTATTACTCTTTTAATGCAGAGTTCTGGCCAAATTCCACCAATCGCAGTGCAGTTGGAGCAATGCAATGGCAACAGGAGCAACACGAGGCTCAAGCAAGCATGCTGGTGAGCAAGATTTGGCATCCACCAGAGCGATTTCAGTTCGCTAAGAAGCCTTCTGGCACAATTTTCTAACGCAGGTGGTCGTGGTCAGAGAGCTGCTTCTTGAGTAGATTTTCTACCTGAGCAGCAGCAAACCAACTCAAATGGTCACGTCCTCTTGCGCACCTCATGTTGCTGTTCATGCTAGTTTTTCAGTGCGGATGATCCCCCAGAACAATGATTGTTAGATGGTCACATGACCACAAAGGCAATTTCCCTAACATGTGGTACATTAATGATAAACACACAGGGCAACCTGCACAAGCTACAAGCAAAATGGCAAAGGGTTGATATTTCACCCCCCCCCCCTGGGTTGAGGCATGCGGGAAGGGGGATGGGGAGGAGACTGTGCACGTATCGAAAGGATTGTTCCATCTTTTCTACTTGCTGTTATTGTTGTATATGCAAAATCAAATAAAATACTCAATAAAAATAAAAGAAGAGGTAGTCAGCAATATACTGCTCACCTGCCAAAGATTATGCACTCATTTCAGGCATTCATTTAAAGTCCAGAAGCAGTTGAGGATCCTTCAGCGTGCTAATAAACCACCTGAAAAAGTCCTCGTACAGTAGGTGTCAACACGTTGGAACTCAATCTACTACATGCTGGAACACCTGTTTGAGCAAAACAAATCTATCAACTATTATGTAATTCAAAGGAGAGGAGATGCAATTGGCAGAGGTGGATAAATGGGGGCTACTGGAGTGTCTGATATAAATGCTACTTCCTTTTGAGATTATGACACGGGAAGTTAGCAACGAAGATAGTTCCATGAGTCAAGTAATCTCATTGCTGCGCCTTTCACTGGAGTTGAAAAAGGTGGCACACATGTTCACCAATGTCAATGGAGAAGCAGTTTATTTGGTGAATAACTTAATCCTTTGAGTGAATACTAATCAAAAGCTGCAAAAAAGATTGTGCCCTCCAAAGACTACATCTGTGCCACAATCATGCATTCACAATGCAAAAAAGTACTGGCCACTTTCATTTTTTTACTGAAACGGATGTCTCAGTTTACAAAACTTGGATCTTCAGTAAAGAGATTGATATAGAAGAAGAACAACAGCAAATTTTGGCCACAGCAGAAGTTCTGAAGTACAGCAGGAGGTTGATGTTGTCTTGCAGTCTCTGCAGCAGCAGCCAGTACCATCGTCATCTACTCCAAACATCAGCGATCCGAGACGCCAGCTGCTTGTAGTTAACGGAGTCACCGGGACCTAACAGTCCTCCATCTCCCCCGACGTCGCTTTCTTCATGGAAACCTGGAGGAACCCCACCTCAGCCCCAGACATCTCAAACGCCATCCCTGATGGCCACAAAATCATCCACAAAGACCGCACAAACCAGCCGGGAGGAGGCATTGCTATCGTACACAAAAACACCCTCCTCCTCACAACTAGCTCTGACGACCACTCACCCGACATGGAACACCTCCACTTCCAGATCCAAAACAACCTGAACGTCACCCTCTGCAACACCCTCGTCTACAGACCTCACGGTCCCCGTCCCCCCTTCAGTGAAGCCATAGACGAATTCATTGATCACCACGCTCTTGCCTCAATGGACTACATCCTTCTTGGTGACCTCAATTTTCACCATGACAACCTCAACAACCGCAACACATCATCCCTACTAGAAAGCCTCATCACAATTGGACAGAAACAACTGGTCTCCTCCCCAACCCAGTCAGCAGGACACACGCTCAACCTCATCTTCTCCACAGGCAACAACATCTCCATCAGCCACACCTCCGAACTATATTGGACAGACCACCACTGCATCTACTTCTCCTTTATCAAACCCACCGAACACCACCGTGCCCACTGCGACCCGCGCAAAAACTGGAATAAGATCTCCGAAGACTAACTCGCCACATCCCTCAGCAAAGCCCCACCACCGACCACCACGGACACCAATGCCTCAGCACGCAGCCTCCAACAATGCATCTCCAACTGCTCCGACACACTGGTCCCCCCTTAGAAAACCCTCTGGCAAGCAGCCCTACGGGAAAGACAGCTGGTTCTCCCCCACCTTCCAAGAGTCTGGGCACACCTGCAGACGGCTCGAAAGACGATGGAGGAGCAGCAAGACCTCGGCAGACCATGCAGCTCTCAAGACCGCTGTCACCACACACCACCACCTCATCAGAACCACCAAGAACACGCTTTGAAATGTCCATGCGGAAAAATCTATGTGGGTAAAACAGAACGTAAAGTGAAAGTGCGTGCCAGTGAACACAAAAGCAATATCAGGAATCAGAACATGAAATCTACAGTAGCAACCCACTGGAAAGATGCGAGACATAACATCTCACAATTACGTTTCACTGTATTAGAGGCACTGAAACCTAAGCAGGGCGTTGATCCCCATAAGATGCTGGCAAGATGTGAATTCTTCTGGACAAACAAATTGCACTCCATGCAACCGCATGGGATGAATGATAGGCTTGAATTCAATTGTTTTCTATAGCCAAGCTCTGGTACTGATTGGAGTCTTTGATTCTATTTCTTGTGTGTAATTTTACTGTGTTTTTTCATATAATTCATTCTATTTAGCCTGATTAATTGCGCATTGGCCTTCCGTTTTGTCAGCCCGAATACAGCAAATATTATTGTTTCATTTAATTCATTTTATTCTATTCAGCCTGATTAATTGCGCATTTACCTCTCGTTTCGTGTGCCAATGCATACAGCCTGAATTTAGTTAATGATATTTTTTCATTTTGAATAATGTATCAAGTTTCCATGTATCGCCACTCAGCGTTCGCCTTCAACTAACTTTATTTACACTCACAGTCACCTTGGTAAAGCACTTCTCCTTTAAGACGCTCACACGCGACGTCTATTTAAATGTTAACCACACGTTGAGCTCACTTCGTTTCCGCTGATGTAGCCAGGACGCTCATACTACCCCGGTAAGCACTGCATTGTTGAGCTCAGTTAGTAAATAACGGAAGCTGCAGAGTTATGCTCTGCCCTTGAGCCTCACCCCAACCTTTGAATGTTTGCATGTTTCACGCATCGGCAACCACGAGCTAAAACTCTATCATTGAACTTAGTCAGCTACGGCTTCACAAGCGGTTTTTAATTCAGTCACGTCCTTGTAGATATTGTTTTTCGGTATGATCACTATTGTTTGCATTATTCACGCATCGTATTTGTTTTCCATTACTCACGATATATTGATGATTTGGCCATCGCAAAGCATGCCTTCAAAGTTACGGTCTCGTAACATGAGCACCTTTGTATTTACGGCTTTTTATTACTTCTCAACGTAATTGAGCACTACACGTTATGAGTCATTTCGGCTATGGTTAGCATGTTACCAATATTGATATATCCTTGTCTTTCATCTTTAATTGTGCACGTATTTTCACTCATGAATCCGTGGCACGTTTTTCTGTATTTTCGCAACTTATGACACGTTGTTCACTAGGCTGCATGATTAACACATGCGAAATACGTTGTTCTAAGTTATTACAGGCAGCAGTAATTTCTGGGCTGTTTTTTGAAAAGTCTCCTGTTTCATTTACAGAATTTTTTTATGCGACCCCTGATGAAGGGGCACATTTGACCCGAAATGCATTGGGATGGGATGTATCATTTCTGTTTGCAACTGAATATGATTTCACTACCAAGGAATCATTGGTAGAATGCTGCTAATCGAATGAATAACATTCAAAAAGAAGCTTCAGCAACATACCAAGTGTATTAATTGGTTGAATTTGTTTAACAGACAATAAGAGACACTTCTGTTTCCTGATAAGTGCTCCTGCCAGCTTGGAGGGATTCTCCCTCCCAGCATACTTGGTGTACCACCAAGAAAACTGCCATACAGGAACGCATCAACGCCATCACACACACGAGCAAAGGACTCTTCACCAAACCCTGCACAGACACCTCAGACATCCCCCTCCCAAGATCTCTGTGACAGCCTCGCCACTTTTTTCCACTGCAAGATTTTAGACATCTACAACAGCTTCACAATTCAGGACCCACACACCCCAAACTGCAAACACAACACCCGAAGTCTCCAGATCCCAGCCAACACTGCTTAACTGGACCAGCCTCACCTCTGATGACACCCTAAGGATCATGAAAACCATCCCCTCCGACCCCTGCCCCCACTACAGTTTCAACCGAGCAGGCACCGCCATCGCCCCCGAACTCCCCATCAACTGCTCCATCAAATCCTGCACCTTCCCTGAAGACTGTAAACACGCAGAGATCAACCCCCTGCTGAAGAAACCCTCTGCCACCCTGTCAGACCTCAAGAACTATAGACCCATCTCTCTGCTCCCCTTCCCAGCCAAAGTCATCGAGAAGGTCATCAGCTCTCAACTCACAGAATTCATCGAAACAAACCAGACCCAGGACCTCTCCCAATCTGGTTTCAGGAGCAACCACAGCACCAAAACTTTACTCCTCGCCGCAACTGATGACATCCGCACTCTCCTCGACTGAGGCGAAACCTCAGCCCTCATCCTCCTGGACCTCTCTGCTGCCTTCAACACAGTCTCCCACCACACCCTCTGTACAAGACTTCATGATGCCTGCATCTGAAGCAAAGAGTTAGAGTGGATCTGAACCCAGAGAGTTAGGCTCCCATCGCCCTCCTCAAATCCTACTGAGATCAGCTGCAGAGTCCCCCAGGGCTCCTTCCTGAGCCCCACCCTCTTCAACATCTACATGGCCCGCTTGCAGCCATCGTCAGAAACCACGGACTCAACATCATCTCCTATGCCGATGACACACAGCTGATCCTCTCCCTCACCGACAAACCTACAGCTGCTAAGAGCAACTTCCACAATGGGATGAAGGCAGTAGCTACCTGGATGAAGTAGAGCTGCATAAAACTCAGCTCTGGCAAAACCAAAGTCCTCATCATGGGCTCCACTTGGGACGATTCCTGCAGGCCAGCAGCACTCGGACCCCCCCACACCCGCCGACCATACACACAACCTCTGCATGAGCCTCGACTCCTCGCTCTCTATGAACCACCAAATCAACACCATATCGTCCTCCGGCTTCCACACGCTCCGCCTGCTCTGAAAGATCTTCAAATGGATCCCTATGGAGTCCAGGAGAACTGTCACCCGTGCGCGTGTCAGCAGCAAGCTCGACTTACAGCAGCACACTCTATGCCGGCACTACCCAAAAACTCTGAAAGGAATTGCAGTGCATCCAGAATGCCTCCGCCAGACTTATCCTGGACATCCCCTGCTGCAACCACATCTCCGGTCACCTGAAAGACCTCCACTTTCTCCCGATCAACAAAAGAATCACCTTCAAGCTCCTCATGCATGCCTACAAAGCCCTGCACAAGACCGGACCTGAAGACCTCAACCACCGCCTCTCCTTCTACACACCAACCAGACACCTCCTCTCCTCCTACCCGGCCCTAGTCACTATCCCACAGATCCGCAAGACATTGGCTGGATAAAGATTCTTCTTCTACCTCGCTGTGAAGACCTGGAACTCCCTACCTTTGCTCCTCAGGCAATCATAGTCACTGCCTCAATTCAGGAAGGACCTCAAGACCTGGCTCTTTGACTGAGCTGCAGACCACCCCCTCCAGCACCTTGAGACCCTTACGGGTGAGTAGTCGCGCTCTATAAGATTGATTAACTGATTGATTGATTGATTGACTGCCAGTGAAGACTTTAAATACTGAGACCACACTATATTTGTGTATCGCTTCCATGGAGAAGGCAGAGACATAGGAACACCACACACTTGGAACAGGAACCTTGCTTGCGCTATGTGTATTACCATACAAAAGATTAATCATGTTGTTGTGGATGGAAAGGTCTGGAAAGCTACAGTTGATAATGTGGTGTTTGGGGGTTTCTGCATCATTGCTTGCCTTCACATAATGGGATATATACTTTAATTTTCCTTTTGTTAACTTAAGTCCATCATCTCTGAGTTCTTCTGAGACCTGCCAGTTTGTTTACCAAGACTAAACTAAAACTACTAACCCCAAATTCTTTTCATTTCTTATCAACACTACAGGCCTACCTCTTTCAGCTTAAACAAATTCAAAACACTGTTGACAATGATGAAAAACCATTGCCTTGAATCTGCTTCAATGGGAAACAAGAGGACTCAAGGGGCTTAACCCTGTGGACTTGAGAGGTGCATTGTTTAAAACAAATCCTCGCAAACTCATATTAAGTGATATAATTGTGATCTGCTTTACTACACCCAGCAAGATGTGGTTATTGTTGAGTGATCAGTTGTCTGTGATTGGTGGTACGAGATTTGGTCTTCTCACTTCTTAGTTAATGGCACAACCACTCTACCAGCCTATGCCCCCTTGTCCCTCAGGCACTATAGTGCTTCTCCAATATTGACATTTTATTTTTGTACTACACAGTCCATCTCGTTTGTAAGAAGATTTTTCTATAGTGCTCCAGCTTTTAGTTCAGACCTACAGCCAAGATGGACAATGCCAGAAGAATGCAGATGCACAGTCCATTTGTACACGGTATCATTTTTCTTTTCATAACTGCCTACAACTAGTTTTTTAAATGTGTGGGTCCTCCCTATTTTTCATTTTTCTAGCCATGGGTACCAAATTGATTAGATCACTTGGGAGTTTGTGGGCTGAAGGACTGTTTTGCTTTTGATAACTGAAGTGTTATCTTCCTTCCACAACAGATGTGATAGGCTCATCAATTTGATGAAGGTTGCATTTGTCTATCTCACCGTTCCCTAATTCCTCCTACTCATCCATTCATTAAAAAAACCCTAACCATCTTCCCCCAGGTTGTGTGATCAGTTGAGTAGTGTGTTAATCTCTACTATCAACAGATCTCATACTTGGTGGATGTGGTTTAGGTGACGCCAACTCTTGCTGGAAGTGGTAACACCCAAATTGACATTTGCCCACAACCTCCCGTCCTACCCAGCTATAAAAGTGACATTATAGTACAAAGGCGTAATTACAGCAATGTATGTCCAAGGATAGGTAGAGTGCACTTTTCCACAATCCACGTGCCATGTATTTGTATTCTCTTGAGACTTGAGGGGCTAATAAATAATGCTTACTTTAGAAAGTAACTCAACACTATATTGCTAATTGTTGTTTTATCATGGTAATCTCAGTCTTGGATTTTCCATTTATTCTGGTTTCTTTTAGTCAAGTTGGTAGCTGTGGTGCACTAGTTCACCTCACCAGGTTCATTTATGATGTCCTTTTGCAATCCCTGTGATGTTGTCCCTGTAAGCACCGTTGGTCTACCGCCACTAGCATTAAGAAGGCCCTTTGGAAAATGCTGCATTAAGGTATGGGCCAATTTTAGGAGAGGTAGCAGTTTTGGCTTTATCTACTCGGGTAAGAATGAAAGCTCTCTGGAAGGCGGAGTTGTCGTTTTTACTTTATTTTTGACTTACCCCTTTAGTGGCCAAGAGTTACACAGGGTAAGGCAAAGGCAGTAATAGTTATTACTGACACTGGGAGGGTGGGTGCTGCTCACCCTCATCAAGCAAGAGTGGGAAGGTTGTGTCTGATCAGGTCACTCATATTCTGTTTTACCACACTGTTTGCAGGGGGTGCTGGATTGGATGAGGTAAGGTTAGTAGAGTAGTTAGCAACACATGGAAAGACAGATCGGGTAGGTAATAGTAATAACTTGAAAGAGGAAGGTGATGGACACAGTAGGACAGTTGGTTTGCGATGGGACAGGTGAGAAGAACACCCTCTGTTGTTGCTGTGTTGGTAAAGCGTTCTCTTTAATTGTGTGTGAGGCTAATCTAACTAATGCAAAGACATACACTCATGATGAACAGTATTTCATTGATTTTATATAAACAAAAATAAAATGTATAAAAGTACCCCGCTCTCCTCACAACAGGCCACCCCCTCACCCAAATCCAAAATATCCCCAAAACACCCTGGTCTCAACACTCTCCGCTCCCAAAAGTCCCCCCTTCATAAAAAATAGGCCTTCATAGCCTCCACCCAGTGCAACAGTTTCTGCAAGCCACGCTTTAACTCATCCAGGTTCTGCATGATCTTGTTGAGGATGGCATAGTCGATGGTGGTGGTGGTTGGGAGGGTGGCTTGGGTGGCTGTAGACTTCAGAGGCATGTTATGGCGGCAATGTTATTGCCAGTATCCCTCTGGCTGGTGACCGGAGTCAGCAGCAGCTGCCTGCTCCTCATTCTCGAACACCACCAGCCAGAGGTACTCCACAGCAATTGCCTCTATTTTCTGGAGGCACAGCCGAGTGACTGCATCCTGCCGGAAGTGAGCCTCCGGACCAGGTCCTCCGACTCCTACTGCAGGAGCAGCGAGATGATCTAAAGAAAAAAGAAAAGAACATTAATTGTAATATTCAACCTATTGTACAGTAGCTACAACATTGCTGTTCCCCTAGGGCCATTGGATTTTTTAGGTTGATAAGGGCAAATTTTAACTATACATGCTTCCCACAATACAGAAGCAGTGCGTGGTTCAAATTAATCCATGGTCATTGATCTTCACCATAATCAAAATAGATATTTGTACTAAAAAGCATAAAAAGTTAAAATGATTTCATGGGGTAAAACCTGCAACACACATTTAATGTGTGTTAATTAGTGAATGAGCTTCCAAATATAAATAGATATTGTCATTGATGAATGTGGCACATTTAATTAATGCTGCACAATTTACTTTACTATAACGTGCAACATTAATGGAGACATCCTGGAAGGGCAGCATGATTTTTTTATGGGACAGCTAGTGGTGTTTCATCCTAAATTCCAAGCCTTGCTCTTTTTCTTACTACTCTCTCCTGAGTACCACCCTGAGTATAACTCCAGACTACTACACCCTCCACCCAAAATAATGTTCTATAAATATGTTTTCCATTGGCTATGGGGCAAGTAAGTAACGGTGTAGGGTAAGGTTAGGTACAATAAACAGCAGACTTTGGGATAGGTTTATTTATGTTTGGCTATGGATTGGTTTGGTGTCATATACTTTTTATTTATTTATTTAGAAAGTTTTATATAGCGCAAACATGACCACCGAGGGTATCAGAGCACTTTACAGTTTATGCACAAAGAATGGTACAAGCAAACAAAACAGAATCAACACAGCAAAAAATTCACAGTCTTATAATGTCCGAACATTCTCGTGAACCAGGCAGCTGGGCCACAAATCAACGTCTATGGCCTCAGAGTCCAATGAAGAAGCCTTACTGAGGCAGAAATTTCTTCATCAAGAGCCCTTTGACTTCTTTTTTGAAGAGGGCAGTGGAAGGGATAACCCTGACTTCGGGGGGAAGGGAGTTCCAGATCCTCGGAGGCGTACCAGAGAAGGCTCGATTGTAGGTCTTTTTGTTTCTTGAATTTTTGTGGTTTGAGCAATAGGGTGCTGGCGCTTCTGGAGGCTCTCGAACCACATGAGAGCTCAAGCTTTTGAGCGAGGTAAAGCGGGGTCTTGAAGTGGATGGCTTTGTGTGCCATGCATGCAATTTTTAACTGTATCCGAGCTTCATATGGAAGCCAGTTCAGGGCCAGCAAGTCCGGAGAAATATGGTTGTATTTTTTAGTGCCAGTTATGAGCCTAGCAGCCGAATTGAGGGCAACCCTAAGAGGAGCCGTCTTCACTCTGGGCAAGCCGCACAGTGTTGCGCTACCGTAGTCCAGCTTTGAGATCACTAATGCTTGCACTGCAAACTTTAGGTCATGAGCAGGGAGATAGGGTTTGAGTTTTCTTAGGATGCTGAGTTGGAAGTTCGCTCCTTTGGTGAGGGAACTAATGTGCTCCTGCATGTTCAGACTTTTGTCTAATATCATACCCAGAGAGGATGCCGAATCAACGAGGTGAGGTCTACAATTAAGAGCAGTAAGCTGATTCAACCATTGGTCCATGACCTGAGATTGTTTGAGGGGTGAGATTAGGAGGAATTCTGTCTTTAGAGCATGAAGCTTCAGGTGGTTACGTGTCAGCCAGCTTTGTGTTTCCAGCAGGACTGAGTTGAGGGACTGAATGTCTTCGGGGGAGGCGATCTTCAGGTATAGTTGGGTATCATCCGCATACATGTGATAGTGAATGCTGGATGATTTCAGAATTTCTATAAGAGGCTCCAAGAACAGGTTAAAGAGCGTGGGGGAGAGCGCTGAACCCTGGGGAACCCCCAGAGTGACCGGTGCAGGATGGGACAGGGATTGGTTCACCTTGAAGCTTTGGGATCTGTTCTGAAGGAACGAATAGAACCACTTTAGTACAGGCCCAGACAGCCCCATCCTGTGTTCCAGGAGGTCAATTAGGTTACCGTGTTTGACAGTATCGAATGCTGACGAAAGGTCAAGATGGATCAGTAGGCATGACTCAGTATGGTCCAACATTCTTAGCGCATCATCGACAATGTGCGTTAGCGCAGACTCTGTACTATGGCCCGGGCGGAATCTAGATTGGCATTGGTCCAGGAGTTGGAAATGGTCGATGTGGTTACAGAGTTGGGCGAGCACACATTTCTCCAGGAGCTTTGCCAAGGTGGGGATGTTAGAGATTGGGCGAAAGTTATGAAGGTTCGTGGGATCAGCAGATGGTTTCTTCAGAATCGAGCTAACTTGACCCGATTTTAGGTAATCTGGAATAGCACCTTGTCGAAGTGATGCATTGACGATCGTAGTCCAGAGTGTTAGTAAGGAGGATCTAACTTCTGGGAAAAGGTTCGATGACAGAGGGTCGTTGTAGTGATTGGAAGGTTTCAAAGTCAACATCATTTTGCGTATGGTGCATTCATCCAAGGTTTGGAACAGACACCAGGATGCATTGTTTTTGGGGAGGTAGGGCAATGCAGGGTCAGTGATGTCACACCCTGGGGGACGGAGGGTGTTCAGTGGACTGATCGACAGGTGATCAAGGGCAGAACGTAGTTCGGTTTCAATCTTAATAGTCTTATCCGTGAAGAAATCGACAAATTCTTCACAGTTCAGCAATGTCCCTTGACCCAGTGACGAGAGATAAGGTTGACTGTTAGCTTGGGACTTGATGAGTTTGAACAGTTTTTTTGGATGGTTTTTTGCTTGCCCTAGTTTAGTTCTGAAAAAGGTGGCCTTCGAGCATCTGATGCGTTTATTGTATATGCTTCTCAGGGATCTCAAATGTTCGAGATGTTCAAGGGAGGGATGGGATCTCCACAGCCTTTCCGCAAGTCTTAGATTTCTTCTTTCGGAATTAAGACAATCATTGAACTACGGTTTGGAGAGTTTGGAAGACATTCTTTTAAGCTGTAGTGGTGCAACCGAGTCTAGTACCTTAAGCATTGAGTGGTTATAGTGTGCCGTAAGGTCGTGGACATCCGACATGTTCAAGGGAGGGGGCAGGGTGTTATCGCAGAGAGCAGTCAGATCTTGCGAGTTGATGTTCCGTAGACATCTTTTCAACTGTTTTGGGTTCTTAGGCTGGGCTCTATTTGCTCTAACCGATTCCAGGATGAGGAAGGTGATGCAATAATGATCTGTCCAATCACACGGGAGGATCGACTCCAGGAGGATGGAGTTGGGCTTACCAATGACAAGATCTAAGGTAGCTCCTTTGATATGAGTAGGGCTGTCACAGATTTGGATTAGGTTGAGGTCTAGTAGGAAGGATTTAAGGCTATTGACCACCACATCATTTACATCATTCCAGTGGAGGTTGAAATCTCCCAGGAAGATCTGAGTGCCATGGTAATCTGTATTGGCCGAGATAATGTCCATGATCTGTTCTGTGAAGGGAAGGTTGTCGCGAGGGGGGTGGTAAAACGTGTGCAGTTTGCATGAGTGATTGTTGCAACCAGTCACTTCAATGCATAGGTATTCACAGGACGGCAGGAGGTCGGCATGTAGTACTTTCACTGTTAGATTGCTACGATGCAAACATGCGATGCCTCCGCCTTGACCACTAGTTCTGTCCAGCCTAATGATAACAAAGTTTGGGGCATTAAAATGTCCAGGATGGGAGCAGCTGAGTCATTTAGCCAGGTTTCCGTCAGCATTACAAGGTCAAGATCCTGGGCAAGGATGAGGTCGGCAATGTCCCCAGCATGTTTAACTGCCGATCTACAGTTTAGGAGCACGCATTTGACTCTTATGTTGGTATCCGTGGGAGCAGGTAGAGTGGTGGTGACTCTCGTGAGGTTGTTCTCATTTAGAGTTCTAGTGTTTGGCCTCGGTTCCCTGAAGGGATCAGTAGGGATGGATTCAATTTGTTGTAGGTTTGATATGGTGGAGGGATGTGCCGGATCATAAGAAAGTAGGAGAGAATGAATATCCCTATCAGACAGGGAGGCTCTACATCTGGAGCGGCGAGATGGGTCGTTAGGGTGCGGAGCGGAGGCCCAACTATGGGGTGTGTGGGTGAAGTGGGATGGGGACCGCCGAGTATCGGGGGGAAGGAGCCCCATGCACCCTCTAGCTGGGAGCGAGCAGAGATGGTGGTTGTTCCTAATGGGGCAGCTAAGTCTAGAGTTAGCTGACAATTCCTTCGTGATGAGTAATAGGCTATGTACCTCTGCCTTAATATGTTGTAGGCAGAGTGCTATCTCATTGAGTCGGCCTTCCAATGATGTGTGTGGATGTGATTGGGAGGCTAGGTTCAAGGGACCCTGCAACGGTAGAGAGCTAGTGGGGGCGGGGGATAGTAGGGGAGGTGGCGAATGGATGTGCCCTGAAGGAAGAGATTCAACTAAATGGTGCTGCGTACTCGGAGGGATGGGAAGGATAGGGGAGGGGGGTCGGACGGATAAAGATCCCTACCGGCCTGTGGGAGCAGGTCGGGATTGCGGGTTGGGCTTGGGGAAGGGATCCTGGGGGGAATCAGGGTAGTGCTGTGAGCAGTGGGGCTAGGGAAGTTAGCGCTAGCTAACAGAGGGATGGGGGAGGAGGTAGCCTAGCGTGATGACTGTGCTGTCGCGGCTCGTGCACAGCGGGCAATGAGGGGAATTGTTATTATGAATTAAGGTAGCTAGAATGGGGCCCATCGGAGCAGATGTAGGGTCAGAGGGTGGTCGTGGAGAGGTAGGAGATAGACTTTGCGAAGACTGGGGGGTCGCTGGGGGGCCAGCCCCTCCGAAGGTGGCGAAATTGAAGTTAGCCACTGTATTCAGGATGGTGGGGAAAAAGATGTCAAATATTAGTAGATTGCGATCCGAGGCTTGTATAAAGATGGTTCCGTTTTTGTAAAGGGAGATGGTGGCTTCAACACTATAAGCAGAGGAGGGCGCAACCATCAATCTAAGGCCATGTGGAGTCAACCGGGCAGTGGGGATCTTGAGCAGAGAGTATATGGCCTTCCGCCATTGAGCATGACGTTTAGTGTAAAAGATGAGATCGTTTATGGTAACACCCTTTCTGATGGAGAAGAAGGGATAAGGGTTTCAGGATGGGATTTAAGTAGTCTGTGTTTGAAGTTTTTTGCCACATTTTTTGATAGGTTAGGGGGATATATGATTCGGAAAGCATTATGACCAGCCGGCTCCAGGTTGGGAGAGATGAGGTTCGAAGGTTTAGGATCCATACCCGCCCACGACTAGTCTCCGAACAAAGTAGGTGTAGGTAAACCCAGGAGTCAGGGCAGGGGTTTGTTCCGACCATAGAAGGCGTAGGGCAGCCAAGAGTCTGGGCAGAGGTCAGGGACGTGTCGAAAGAGATCAGTGTGATAGCAACCGGAGAGTTTCATGAGGTGAAGGTGGAGTGGGCAATTGAATCACATTTGCTAGTAACGTACCCTCAGGTTCCTTTGGGTAGATCAGGACCCATGAGAGCCAGACTATCTAGGGCTAAAAGACAGGAGGCTGGGGCGTGATAACTTGAGGGCAATTCAGGGATGGATTTAAATCTTTATAGGGTAGGCAGATCAGACAGGGCTTTCACGCATGACCTTAGAGGGAAATACCCACCTCAAACTATGTGGTATTAGGGCAAACTAACCGCTCAAGCAAGGCCATCCTCTGTGGAGAATTATATTAGAATACAGTAGGGAGTGAGCGCAGGGCATTTCGTGCAAGTCCTAGACTGACAGTTCAGAGGCCAAGGGTGTTCGAAAACCTGGGTGGTCCACATAGAAGGGTGTAATTATCCTATTAACCGGAGGGAATGTCTTAACAGTAGAGCATGTATAATGTTAAAACATAGAACCCATGGACCAGGTGTGTGGGATATAGGTGAAATGACCACTCCAAGATGGCCACCGTAAGCAGAGAGTGGAGGAAGCCTATTTCAATTTCCATGGCCCGCAGAGCATAGGGACCAGGGAAGGGAGCAACCCTCTTCAGTTTCAGTAGCAGGATAAGTGCCCCACAACAACAAAACAAAAACAAAAACAAAATGGGTGCCCAACAACAACAAGACAGACAGACAAAATGGGCGCTCATCAATGAACAAGTCTGAAGCTCATGTCCCTCGCAGTAAGAGAGCTGGCCTTCCCTGGGGAGGACGGCGCCTCCATTCCGATTGAATTGAGTTAATCCTATAATGTTATGTGACATGCATCACATTCAAGGCTATTAGCAGCAGTAGGGGGTGTCGAGTCGGGATCGGTGCTCGGGCCGAGTTGGTCCGCCCAGCCAAGAACTAGACTCTATGGGGCGATGAAGTCAGGGCTGGTCTTTAAGGCGGCGCAGCAGTTCTGATGCTTTGGGCCCACGAGAAACCCATTATGCGTTGTTTGGATGGGTCAGGTGGGGCGAGGGCACACCCTTACCTTTTTGCTGAGTCATGTGGGTCGAGTCGGTCGGGCCTCTCCGAGAGGTGTCTAGGGAGCTCCGTAGGATCAGGCACGGCAGGAGCTAGGGCCAGTTGCGGCTGGCGTGGCGAAGAGTCTGCCCCTCCCTTGACCTGGAGTCAGAGCCCGAGCGGGGGGTGGAGGGCAGAGGAAAGAGGACACGGGACGTCCCCGTGAGGTTGGCCGCCTCAGCGAAGCAGTGGCAAATCACAGCAGAGGGAGCTCTCTCAAAGGATCGAGCACCACCAATGTACCTCCGAAATGCACCCCCACTCCGAAGTAAGGCGGACTCCGGCAGGTCGGGAGAAATCGTCACGTCTAGAGATGTGAAGTGGGGCCCAAACATAAGAGCCACAGGACCGATTGCGAAGGGCGCCGGACGAGGAAGGCGTCTCCAGGGCCAGATCAGCTCTCTGAGGCCTACTGCCATGGGAGGCAGCAAACCAGGCTGGAAAAGCAATGGGCCTCCGAAGCGAGAGGGTCCTCGCGAGGCATGTCCTTTCTAAGAGACAGCGACGGCCCCCAACCAGTGAGGCCCCCGTAAGATGACGAGGGGACCTCCGCTGTAAGGTGGACCCCGGCAGGTCGGCCGAGCTCGACACGATGATCGGGCCGGACCCAGCTAAGCCTCTGGACTGATGGCAGAGGGCGCCGGGAGAGGAAGGCGTTTCCGGTGGCCGATCGACTCCCTAGTCCCGTTGTCGTTGGGGACGTCGATCAGTGCTTGCAAAGGAGAGAGCAGCCTCGGGGATCCCTGCAGAGGCAGCCCACCAGCGCAGGATCGGGTGTTGAGAGGTCCGAGATCGTCACAGAGAGACCGGTGACGGGGGTCGTAGCTGATATCCTCCATACTGTGAGTCCGGTAAATCCAGGTTGCAGGTAAAGAGCAATTTAGTTTACTCCTTTAACTAGTAGCTTGGTTAGTTTGGCTCGATGGGCTGGATTTTCCAGGGATTTGCGCCAATAGCGATCCCTTACCTCAGGAGCCCGCAGGAAGAGCTGACTTCCTGCGGAATACTATTAGGTTTAGTTGCAAGGTCAATGGGTGGTAGAAGATGAAACAGTAATGAAGACAGAAAAATAGTCACTTGAGCAGAAACTGTGAGAGAACTGTGGCACATACTGAGATAGGATTGCAATTTATGGGCTGGTTGGAACAAAAGAATGGGTAAGTTATAGGCGAGTGGACACTGGGCACCACGCCTTGACTTCTAACACTTGAATGGTAGTGAGGATGAACAGAAACATAGATGGCAGTATAATGTATAAAAGGATTGATGAGTAGGCTTGGAAGAAAGTGGGGAATACCTTAAAAATGCAGCAGTTATCAATGAAAAAGGAATGTGACCTACCCCTTGTCACAGGAGCCACTCCTTCCTTCTTCACTGGGAGGTGGTCTCTGCCATCCTCCGCAGGAACCTGGAGTACTTTCAGTCATAAACAAAAGCATAACGCACATATTTAGATACCTGCTGTAATTAAGCATCACATTATTTTACACAAGTTACAAAAGCAAAATATCACTAATGTTGGGTTATCATTCTTATCTACTAATCAAAATATCACTTTGAAAGGGTTAATGGACCAAATAAGCAGGCTGAAATTCAACGCTATATAATATTTTGTTTTCATAATATTAGTTTGGACATGGGTCCGAAAGGATCGAAAAAACAATCAATGATGCAGTGGAATGGAATGGAAGGGGTGTATGGTGGTATGTATCCTGCCATGCTAAGCTGTCATGACTGATGACATCATGGATCCCTGTATGACATGACATCCTGTTGGGGTCTATAATAACCATCTCTAGTCTGTACCTTTACTATGGACTGTTTGCTCAATAAAGCTTTCTGTCAACCTACATGGTGTGTGAATAGCATACTTAGGTCTTTGTTCCTCTATACCTTACCAACAATCTTCTCTTACTGCAAGGCATGTAAAAGAGAGGTGAGAGAAAGGTTACTAAAAAGACCGGGAAAGAAAGTAAAAGATAGGAGAAACTCAGAAGCAGAAACTGGGGGAATATAAAATAAAACATAAGAAGGCAGGTTTATGGAGTGAAAGCATACACTAAAATAGATATGGGGAACTTAGAGAAAATACAGAAGAGCCTAACACTTATTAGTTTAGAGGCAGAAAGTATTCAACATGACTTACCAGCAGCAGCAGGAATGGCAGGGATGGAGGGGTGCTTTGGTTCTATCGGGCAAGTGGGGTAGGCGGTGGTGACTGTCTTGAAAAATGGAAAGAAAGTAGTAGGTACATTTAAAAATAGAGGCGTTTTGGAGGTAAACAAATTTAGTGCCTGTCTACGAAATCCTTTTGTTCACTTGTGTTCAACCCTAAATATAAAATAGTAAATCTCTCCTACACCTTGCTTAATATAGTTTTCAAATGCTGACGCTCTGAAAGCTATGGGCAAAGTCAGTCTCCTTTGTGTACTGTGCAACACAGAGATGGAGCATAGATATGTACAAGAGGGGTGAGGTAAAGATTTCTGCCACCATAACAGTTGGGTGGGGGGGAAAAAGCTACAGACAGGATGAAGTCAGCTGCGGAAACAGCGAATATACAAAACACAAGGAAATATGTGGGCATGTCAAACACTAAAGGAGACCAATGGAAGTTGGGAAAATGAGAAATACAGAATGATGATAATACACACTAAGTGGGGATAGTTAAAGTGAGAAATAAATAAAAAACATTACTTACCATCAGCAACGGGAATGCCTTCTGTGACCAGGGCATCACCAGCTCCATCACCTGATTCTTGGGCCCTGGCCATGCTGCTGGCCTTTCCCATCTTGCCCGATTTGGCTCTGATCAATTATTTTAAAAGGAGAAGAGATAAACAGGACCATGTAGTAGTATCTACAAAAAGGCATAAGCATTCTACTATCTGACTAACCAATTATATTCCTCCCTTTTGAAACTCCTCCCAAAATCAGTTCTCTTTCCTACACGTTGTTTGCTTACTACAGTTATATTGCTACTCCACTCATTTCACAACATTTTTCAGTTGATGGGCAAAGTCAGTCTCCCTTTGCGTACTGCACCTCACAGAGATGTGATCTGTATTAGTAACCTAAAGTCACAGAGCAGGCCAACACCCCAGATATCTGGTTATCCTAGTAACTAACATCCCTCAAAACCAAATCATGCACCTGGCTCACCTTGCAACACAATCCGGGTTGTATTGTATGATTCACTTGATGTCCACTCCACAGCCCTCCCAATCCTTTAAGTCCTACACCCTCCCTTTCAGACTGGCAGTGACAACATTCCCCACTACTCTGTAGACCACATGCTTAGTTCACAGTTCACACACAAAAGTGTACAGAGAAACCATGCACACTCCTTTGAAATAAAGACAGTGGAAGCAGACACGCTCTGCTGCAAAAAGTGAATACGTTTATGTGAGTGGCACACATCAACATTAAATATCCCTCAAATGAGCCTCATCCACTACAAACATTGGGGCAGATTTATCAAAATGTTACACAATGCAGAAAGACAACTTGCTGCTCTGTGTTGCATGACAGGGAGAGAGCTGGAATCCACCATATCTCCTCAGATATGATGCATTATTTTTGCTCTCTCCTTGCGCAGACGCACTGAGTGATGCCTGGTGACAACACAGGTACCCTTGTGAAATGTTGTAAGTGTGTCCGGGTTACAGACAGATTTGCTTTTGTGCAGGAAGGCACATCTTCTGGCACAAAAACAGTCCTTTGAGGGATTTTCCTCTTTCTCTGCGTGCTACAGAATGCAGAATCATAGAAAGAGAAAATAACGATGAGAAATAAACATATTTCTCCTCATTACACCTCACTGGGAAGGCCTAGATATTTGATGAATTCCATGTTTATAAAGTCTCTTGGAAATCTGGAAATGCACCAAAATCGATGAGTTGATGCATGGGAACGCCCACGCTCCATTCATGGAATGCCTTTACAACACAGAGTATTACAAGGCACCGATTTACACTGCCTTGTAATACTCTGGATGTGCTAAATCACACAGAGTTATGCAAGGTGACTTTGTGTGGCACACTAAATCTCACTTAAGCCCTTGCTTTGCCTTGCATCACCTTGCGTGACAAAATGGCAACTCAAGGGCTTTGCAAATCTGGACCATGGCAGCACCTCTCACATAAATAAATATCCATTTTGCACCTGAGAGCACGTCAGTCCGCATCTTTTGCTGCAAAGGAGTGGTCAAATAAATTACTATTTAAAATATATATATATATAGAGAGATAGATATATGCATACATATATTCACTGAAAAAACCATAGGTTTTAGGGACAGTTATAGTTAGTTGGACATTTCACTCGTACAAAACCCGTGAAATTCCCCCGTTATAGTTAGTTCAGCTAACTATAACTCGCGCCCCCGCAATGCACTGCTGATGACGTCACATATTACATCACTCATGACATGGTCAGTGACATCACTGATGCCACGTGGCCCCCCTTCCTTTTTCCTATTTTTGGGCCCTGGGGACCCCATCCCCCAGGGCCTTATCCCCTTTTTTTTTTTTTTTTTTATTAAACGGGAAGGGGGCTGCATGGCCCCCCTCCCCTGGCCGAATCCTACCCCGGGGACCCCATCCCCCGGGGCATGGCCACACTTTTACATAAATTTTTAAGGAGGGGGGCTGCATGGCCCCCCTCCTCAGGCCTCCTTTTGCCCCGGGGACCCCATCCCCCGGGTCAGGCCTTTATTTTTTTATTTTTATTTTTTAAATTATTTCTGGGGAGGGGGCCGCGTGGCCCCTCCCGGGCCACTACTTGCCCCGGGGACCCCATCCCCCGGGGCCTGGCCTCTGGTTGGGGACTGTGGGGGGTCCCCAAACCCCCCACAGTCCCGCCGGCTCCCCGTGTCCTACGGGAGCCGGCATTGCTTTCCACATGGGGAGCAGCTAACATGCTGCTCCCCGTGTGGAAAAGCAATCAGCTTTGGATATTGGAGCGAGAGCAGGTTTCCTGCCTCTCTTCCAATATCCAAAGCAGTTTGCAATGACAGGACGGGAGCCGCGAGGCTCCCGTCCTGTCATTGCAAACAGCAGTGTCCCGGGGTAGGCACCCCGGGACACTGCAGGAGCCGACCCTGAGGGGTGGCGGTCCCCAGGGCCACCACAGGCTCCAGGAGGGGGCGCGCGGCCCCCTCCCATCCAAATGCACAGCCCCGGGAGGTGGTGGTCCCGGGGCTCGGGAGTCCTTAACGGACCCCCATTTTCAATTCTGTTAGTGCCCCGGGAGGTGGTGGTCCCCGGGCGTGTGGGGGCTGGAGCCCCCACACATGTTAATTTAAAAAATAGAAGCCCCGGGGAGGTGGTGGTCCCCGGGGCTGCGGGAGGGCTCAGAGCCCTCCCGCTACTTTTTCAAATAAAGCCCCGGGGTGGCGGTCCCTGGGGCTTGGGGGGCCCTTAGAGGCCCCCATACATAAAGTAAACCCCCCCAGCATGCCCCCGGGACTTGGCCCACCCGGGGCAAGTGCTATCGA
The DNA here is from genome assembly GCA_963921515.1 of Calotriton arnoldi. Taxonomy (NCBI): domain Eukaryota; kingdom Metazoa; phylum Chordata; class Amphibia; order Caudata; family Salamandridae; genus Calotriton; species Calotriton arnoldi. Next base: position 24,242 of record CAWUFW010024819.1, on the reverse strand, counting down.
GCGCGGGAGACCGCGCTCGATTTTATCGGCAGGATCCGCGCACCCTGAGCGCATCCTGCCGATTTTAAAAAAAAATGCTTTTGCCCAGGGGTCCTTGTGGGACCCCTGAGCAGACCTAGGGGTCAGGGTGTTTCTACCCTGCCCCCTTTGTGCGTTTGCGCACTTTTTTACTGCTTTCTTGTTCCTCGGTTCTGCCGAGAACAAGATGGCTGCTAACACTTCCTGATTTGGAGTGTTGACAGCCAATTAGCAGCAGCTCCTGATCGGGAGGGTGCGCAGATCCTCCGTGCCCATAGATATATATGTACTTTTACTTTTGATTTTCTCAGCAACTACTGAACGGATTTACACCATTTAACAAAAGGGTTCTTTCTGAACCAAGAACTACCTCTTTGCCAAATTTGGTGTAATTCCGTTCAACAGTCGAGCTGTAGCCGTGTCTAAAGTTTCCTATGGAAAAATGAATGGGAAAAACGCGTTTTGGGACCCCGTTTTTCTCGGCCACCGCTTAACGAATCACCCCGAGACTTTCAGGGTAGGAGCGGACCGGAGCGCCCCACAAAGTTTGAAAATTTCGCGAAGATACGTCAACCGGCAAGAGAGTTATTTCAAATAGAATGTCGCGGATTCCTATGGAAAATAGGTCCTAACTATAACTATCTACTGGCGACCGCCAGTAGATAATGTAATGCATATATATTATCTACTGGCGGTCGCCAGTAGATAGTTATAGTTAGGACCTAGTTTCCATAGGAAAAGCGTTTTTTGTTTTCCCAATAACTTTGGCGCCGGATGACGAATCTTCGCGAAATTTTCAAAACTCGTGGGGCGCTCCAGTCAGCTCCTATCCTGAAAGTTTCGGGGTGATTCGGTAAGCGGGGGCCGAGAAAAAAGGGGGGTCCCAAAACGTGGTTTCTCCATGTTATCTTCCATAGGAAACTTTAGACACGGCTACAGCCCGAACTGCTGAACGGAATTACACCAAATTTGGCAAAAAGGTAGCCCTTCTTTCAGAAAGAACTCTTTTTGTTAAATGGTGTAAATCCGTTCAGTAGTTCCTGAGAAATTTTTTAAAAAAGAGGTCAAAAAATGCATTTCCCATAGGAAACTTTAGACACGGCTACAGCTCGAACTGCTGAACGGAATCACACCAAATTTGGCAAAAAGGTAGTGCTTGGTTCAGAAAGCGCCCTTTTTTTTAAATGGTGTAAATCCGTTCAGTAGTTGCTGAGAAAATCAAAAAATAAAAGTTTCGATATATAGAGGCACGGAGGATCCGCGCACCCTCCCGACCACAAGCTTTATTCTATTTGGCTGTCAACACTCCAAACCAGGAAGTGTTGGCAGCCATCTTGTGACTCGGTAGAACCGAGTCACAAGAAAACAGAAAAACAAACGCGTAAAAACAAGAAAGGGGGCAGGGTAGAAACACCCTGACCCCCTAGGCCTGCTCAGGGGTCCCACAAGGACCCCAGGGCCAAAAAAGCATTTTTTTTTAATTGGCGAGATTCGCGCACCCAGCGAATTTTGGCCGCGCTTCATTATTAATTAGCCCCCGGGTGGGCCAAGTCCCGGGGGGCATGCAAAATTGTAATTGCGGGGGTCCAGGGAGGCCCCCGCAGCCCCGGGGAACGCCACCCCCGGGGCTTTACTCTAAATATTTGCAGGGGCACACGGCCCCCCGCAGCCCCGGGGACCGCCACCCCCCGGGGCTTGTTTTTTTTATTAAAAAGAGCCACGCGGCCCCCCTCCCGAAGAAGAAATAAAAAAGGCCGGCCCCGGGGATGGGGTCCCCCCCCGGGGCCAATAGAGGCCTCAGGAGGGGGGCCACGCAGCCCCCCTCCATAAAAAAAAAAAAAAAATGTGGCCATGCCCCGGGGGATGGGGTCCCCGGGGCCGTATTGGCCACGGGAGGGGGGCCCACACGGCCCCCTTCCCGGTCCGATTTTTTAAAAAATTTTTTAAAAGGGGTTAGGCCCTGGGGGATGGGGCCCCAGGGCCCAAAAAAAGCAAAAAGAAGGGGGGCCACACAGCCCCCCTTCTAAAAAAATAAAAAAAAAGACCGGCATCGTGCCGAGGCACCACCCCCTCCCAGCAACACTCTGCAAACGCGCCCTGTGGCGCGTTTTAGGTTGGGGAATTAATTCCCCTTCAATACTGGGGGTCCCTGGGGGCCAACTAGACCACCAGGTACCTCCAGTATGCGCTGCAGGGCTGCGTTGCAGAGAGGTGGTCCGAGGCCACGCCCCTTTTTACATCTCTCTGCAACGCAGCTCTGTGGCGCTTACTGGAGGTACCTGGTGGGCTAGTTGGACCCCAGGGACCCTCAGGATTCAAGGGGACTTAATCCCTCAACTTAGGCGGTTCAAGGTTTGCTTGCTGCTCGTGGTGGAGGGACTTTGTTCATTGATTGATTCTAAGACAATAGCACTCGCAAAGCATTTTTAACTATTAGTCGGACAGTCGCATAGCTCATTTTAACTGAATACTGCACAAGCATATTTTGCACATTTTCCGATAAGGAATATAATTTTAAATTGCCGATTTTCACTGTTTTTTAATTCTATTTGCACTCTGTTGACCTATTTGCTCTCCCAGCGTTTCTGGTCCGTCACGGCATCTCTGTGCCAATTGTGCGGAGAAACGCTGTAGGCCACACCTCTCACTCATTCCACTCCCACTTCCGGCTGGTTGCCGTGCTGGTGGCGGGAGCCGAGAGAGGATTTAAACAAGATGCACCCCCATACGCGCAGCGGACGCGCGCAGCGGGCGCGCCGTGGGCGCGCAGCGGGCGCGCCAAAGGCAAGCCCGTCTGCGCCCGTCCGCGCCCGAGCGGGTCCGGGGGCCGGTCAGTATGATCATTATCGTCGTTACACGGCCAGAGAGTTGATATTCCTTCAGGGTGTCTATCACATCAATGACACAATCCGTGCAGATCTAGAGAAAGTAGATATCCTAATTTATAGAAACACCTTTCCCGAAATTGATAGGAATAACCATCACACTCTTATTACACCCCAAATACCGGCCGCAAAAACAAAGAAAATCCAGGAGTTAAAGGGCCTTATTGTTTATTACCTAAACACTCGCTCTATGGTAAAACATCAACTGGAAATTTTCCAACTCTTGGATACAGATAAACCAGATATTGTCCTTTTCACGGAAACGTGGCTCACTGAGGAATCAGTTCCCGACATCTTGGCCGCTACACCGGACAACTATTATATCCTGCAGACCAACCGTTCCTCAGGAAAAGCCGGCGGCGGCGTGGCTGCCATTATTCATAAGGATTACCAGTTTACCTCCTTAGTGGTCACTGGCCCTCCCTCAGTTGATTGCCTAGTTTTAAAATTTGAATCTTCACAGTCACCTTTCGTCTGCGCCCTTTTCTATAGGCCCCCCCAACATATGCCCACATTCCCACAGGCACTGGGCGAAATGTTATCTCATCTGGTTATTAACCATGCAAGAATACTTATAATAGGCGACTTCAACTATTGGCCTTCTGATGAAAAGGAATGTTCCAGTTCGGTTGAACTGACAGATCTCTTAACTGGGATGAACTGCACCCAGCACGTAAAGACCGCGACACATATAAAAGGGCATATTTTAGACCAAATTTGGACATCGAATTTAGAAATTTCCACTCCTTCGATTTCTCCCTGTATCTGGTCTGATCACCATCTTATAAAATTCTCCCTCACTAACATTTCCCTCCCCAAACCCCAATGCTTAAAGAATGTAACGTCTAGAAATTGGCGGTGTATAAACACCGCGCAATTCAGACTATTGTTAACAGACATGGCTCCCTCTCCACAGGAGCCGTTTCTGACTCAGGCAGAGAGTATCAAGACATGGCTCATACAGGTTAGCGACCGTGTCGCTCCCCTTAAGAAAATCACCACGATGAGACCCCATGATGCCCAACGTTGGTTCTCAGATGACTTAAAAAATAGGAAACTCCTCTTAAGACAGGCTGAACGCAGCTGGAGACGCCACTATCTCCCTGACAAGAGGGCTATTTATGTAACCCTACTGAAAGAATATAAAAAGGAGATCCTCCGTACCAAGGAAAATTACTTTTCTAAGAAGATTCTCAATACCTCTAACAAACCCAAAGAAATTTTCTCCATAGTAAACAAGCTTTCGAAAGCCAGATCGAATTTTGCTGAAGCCAGCTCCCACACAGTCATTTTGCGACTCACTCAACTCTTTTTTCTTGGAGAAAATTGCTTCCATTAAAGCTAGTATCCCTTCTTCTACTTTCTCTATACCCGATCCAAACACTCACCGGATTGCTTCTCGGATGGATCAAATTCCTCCAATCTCCAAGGAGACTTTTTGAATTTACTTGGAAAGATTGACTCTGGCTCTCCTCTCGACTGCTGCCCTCCACATGTACTTCGGGAAGCCTTTACTATCTGCCCCGATCCCCCTCTCTCTCTTCTCAACAACTCACTTAAATATGGCATTGTTCCTGATGTTTTCAAAAGTGCCGAAATTCTTCCCATTCTGAAAAAACCGGGCGCAGATCTGACAGTTCTAAGTAACTATCGCCCTATCTCCTTGCTACCCTACCTGGGCAAAGTCTTAGAGGCTTACGTGGCAAACTGCTTGAGCACATTTGTTGAACACCATCAGCTCCTGGATTCCCATCAAGCTGGTTTCAGACCAGCTCATTCAACGGAATCTGTTATACTTACAGTTCTGGATGAATTAAGAAGGGGAGCTGATAGCGGTATTTCCCAAGCCCTGGTCCTCTTAGATTTGTCAGCTGCATTTGACACGGTCGACTATACTATTCTGCTCGACCGAGTCAGAAATGTCGGGATCCAGGGTATGGCGCTGAACTGGCTATCCTCCTTTCTCAGCAACCGTTTCCAAGCAGTACGGATTGCCAACTTATCATCTAACAAGAGGGAACTGACTTGTGGAGTCCCACAGGGCTCCTCCCTCTCCCCTCTTCTTTTTAACCTATATCTCTTGCCTCTAATCCAATCCTTGAGAGAAAGCAAGATTGGTACATTCAACTACGCTGATGATCTCCAACTGGTGTTTGACATCAACTCATCAGCATCTTCAATTTCCCATTTCCAATCCACTATGATTTTTATAAGCAACTGGATGAATGTTAACCAACTCAAGTTGAACCCCGACAAAACTGAGCTGATTCTCACTGGTGGTTCTTCCAACCCCTGGCTTTCCAACTACTGGCCCCCCTCTTTGGGTAGCCCTCCGATGCCGGTAAGCTCAGCTAAAAGCTTAGGCATTGTGATCTCTAATGATCTGTCTATGAATGCCCAAATTGGGACTGTGGTCTCCGCAAGTTTTTTTCAACTGCGGAGAATAAGGAAGATCAGTAGATTTCTGTCCAGGGAAGCTTTAACCATGATTATCCTAGCATTGGTTACTTCCCGACTAGACTACGCCAATTCATTATATTTTGGCATCCCCGCCTATCAACTGAGACGCCTTCAGCTGGTTCAAAATCAAGCTGCCCGACTTATTTTCCATCAACCAAAGCGGCAGCATGTGACTCCTATTTTGAAGAAGTTACACTGGCTTCCGGTGGCCAAGAGGTGCGCCTTCAAGTTGGGCTGCACTATCTTCAAAGCCCTTCACGGCAATAGCCCAGTTTTCATCTCCTCCCTAATTCAAAGATACACCCCCTCTAGGGTCTTGCGATCGTCCCATCTAAATCTATTAGCCATTCCCTCCTTCAAACGCAAAAAGCACGGAGGCTCCAGATTCGCAGTTTTGGCTCCTCAATTTTGGAATTCCCTCCGGGTGGAGCTAAGACGGGCTACATCGTATACACAGTTTAGGAAACTGCTTAAAACTCACTTATTCATCCAATCATATGACATTTAAACTCCTGCTTCCTGCTAGCACCTGTCTGCCCTACCAGCGCCAAGAAACCGTTTGGTGTATGTGCGCTATATAAAAACTTTGTAACATAACATTAAAACGCGCCACGGGGTGCGTTTGCACAGTGGTAAAGGGAGGGGGCAGGGCCTGAGGTGACATGTGTGCAAACACACCCTGTGGTGCGTTTTAAGTTGGGGAATTAATTCCCCTTCAATCCTGAGGGTCCCTGGGGGCCAACTAGCCCACCAGGTACCTCCAGTAAGCTCCATTTCGCTGCGTTGCAGAGAGGTGGTCCAGGCCACGCCCCTTTTTACACCTCTCTGCAGCGCAGCTCTGTGGCGCTTACTGGAGGTACCTGGTGGGCTAGTTGGACCCCAGGGACCCTCAGGATTCAAGGGGACTTAATCCCCCAACTTAAAACGTGCCATGGGGCGTGTTTGCACAGTGGTGCAGGGAGGGGGCGGGGACTGAGGTGACATGTGTGCAAACACACCCTGTGGCACGTTTTAAGTTGGGGAATTAATTCCTCTTCAATCCTGAGGGTCCCTGGGGGCCAACTAGCCCACCAGGTACCTCCAGTAAGCGCCACTGCGCTGCGTTGCAGAGAGGTGGTCCAGGCCACGCCCCTTTTTACACCTCTCTGCAATGCAGCTCTGTGGCGCTTACTGGAGGTACCTGGTGGGCTAGTTGGACCCCAGGGACCCTCATGATTCAAGGGGACTTAATCCCCCAACTTACAACGCGCCAGGGGGCGCGTTTGCAGAGTGGTGGAGAAAGGGGGCATGGCCTTTGTCTTCCTCTCACCAATCCCACTGCATGGGGCTTACTGGAGGTAAAAGGTAGGCTAGTTGGCCCCTAAAGGACCCCCAGCAGTGAAGGAGACTTCAATCCCCATCCAAGAGCGTGCCAGGGAGCGCGTTTGTAGAGTGGTGGGCAAAGTGGGCGTGGCCTGGTACGAGTACTTACCAATGCTGCTGTGTGGGACTGACTGGAGGTAATAGTTTGGGAAGTTGGTCCCCAAGGATGTCCTCGGGGCCAACTACCCCTCTTGTTACCTCCAGTAAGTCCCACACAGTGGGATTGCTAAGACGTCTTCGGAGGCCATGGCCCCCTTTCTCTACCACTCTGCAAACGTGCCTCGTGGCAGACTACAGGATGGGGGATGAAGTCCAATTTAGTCCTGAGGGAGTTTGGGGGCCAAGAATCCCTCCTGGTACCTCCTGTAAGTCCTACGCATTTGAGATGTCATTTGAGATGTCATTTGAGATGTCATCAGTGATGTCATCAGTGATGTCACTGACCATGTCATGAGTGATGTAATATGTGATGGCATCAGCAGTGCATTGCGGGGGCGCGAGTTATAGTTAGCTGAACTAACTATAACGGGGGAATTCCTCTGGTTTTGTACGAGTGAAATGTCCAACTAACTATAACGTCCCTGAAATCTATGGTTTTTTCAGTGAATTTCTAAGGTTTTTTAAATGCTAATTACTAACTATAACGTGCCTGAAATCTATGGTTTTTTCAGTGAATTTCAAAGGTTTTTTAAATGCTAATTTCTAACTATAACGTGCCTGAAACCTATGGTTTTTTAAGTGAATATATATATATATGTATATTATCTACTGGCGGTCGCCAGTAGATAGTTATAGTTAGGACCTATTTTCCATAGGAAATCCGCAACATTCTATTTGAAATAACGTTGGCGCCGGTTGACGAATCTTCGCGAAATTTTCCAACTTGTTGGGGCGCTCCGGTCCGCTCCTATCCTGAAAGTCTCGGGGTGATTCGTCAAGCGGGGGCCAAGAAAAAAGGGGGGTCCCAAAACGTGTTTTCCCCATTCATTTTTCCATAGGAACCGTTCATCGAGGCTACAGCCCGAACTGCTGAACGGAATTACACCAAATTTGGGAGAGGTAGCCCTTGGTTCAGACTCGTGCCTTTTGCTTAAATGGTGTAAATCCGTTCAGTAGTTCCTGAGAAAATCACAAGTAAAATCACATATATATCTATGGCCGCGTCGGATCCGCGTACCCTCCCGATCACGAGCTGCATGCTAATTGGCTGTCAAGTGGCTGTCAACACTCCAAATCAGGAAGTGTTGGCAGCCATTTTATGCCTCGGTAGAACCGAGGCACAGAAACAAGTGCGCAAAATGCACAAAGGGGGCAGGGTAGAAACACCCTGACCCCCTAGGTCTGCTCAGGGGGTCCCACAAAGACCCCCTGGGCAGAAAAAAACATATTTTTTTTTAAATCGGCGGGATGCGCTTAGAATGCGTGGATCCCGCCGAGAAAAAAAAATGAAACAAGTGCGCAAAACGCACAAAGGGGGCAGGGTAGAAACACCCTGACCCCCTAGGTCTGTTCAGGGGTCCCACAAGGACCCCTGGGCAGAAAAAAGCATTTAAAAAAAAAAAAAAATTGGCGGGATGCGCTTAGGGTGCGCGGATCCCGCCGATAAAAAAAAAAATCGAAGCACGGTCTCCTGCGCTTCGATGCTATTTTGCCCCCGGGTGGGCCAAGTCCCGGGGGCATGCGGGGGTTTATTTATATTTTATGTGGGGGGCCTCTAAGGGCCACCAAGCCCCGGGGACCACCACCCCCCGGGGCTTTAAATGAAAAATGGTGCGGGAGGGCTCTCCGCCCTCCCGCAGCCCCGGGGACCGCCACCCCCTGGGGCTTCTTTTTTTAAATATTAATAACCTGTGTGGGGGGCTTGAGCCCCCACACGCCCGAGGCCCGCCACCTCCCGGGGCACTAATTAAAGAAATGTGGGGGTCCGTTCGGACCTCGAAGCCCCGGGGACCACCACCTTCCCGGGGCTTTGTAGATGTTGGGAGGGGGCCGCGCGGCCCCCTCCTGGAGCCCTTGATGGCCCTGGGGACCACCACCCCCAGGGCCGGCTCCTGCAGTGTCCCGGGGTGCCTACCCCGGGACAATGTAGTTTGCTATGACAGGACAGGAGCCTCGCGGCTCCCGTCCTGTCATAGCAAACTGCTTTGGATTTTGGAAGAGAGAGCAGGGAAACCTGCTCTCTCTTCCAAAATTCAAAGCAAATTGCTTTTCCATATGGGGAGCTGCATGTCAGCAGCTCCCCATGTGGAAAAGCAATGCCAGCTCCCGCAGGACGCGGGGAGCCGGCGGGACCGTGGGGGAGTTGGGGACCCCCATGGTCCCCAAAGGATAGGGCCAGACCCGGGGGATGGGGTCCCCGGGGCAAGTAGTGGCCCAGGAGGGGGGCCACGTGGCCCCCCTCCCCCAAATTAACGTAAAAAATAAAATTAAAATAAAAAGGCCGGCCCCGGGGGATGGGGTCCCCGGGGCCTAAGGAGGCCTGAGGAGGGGGGCAAGGCAGCCCCCCTCCATGAAAATTAAAAAAAAAAAAAAGGTGGCAATGACCCGGGGATGGGGTCCCCGGGCCAAAGTGGCCACGGGAGGGGGCCCACGCGGTCCTCTTCCCGTTACTTTAAAAAAAAAAAAAGGGGTCAGGCCCTGGGGATGGGGTCCCCAGGGCCCAAAATAATTAAAAGAAGGGGGCCACACAGCCCCCTTTTAAAAAAAAAATCAAAAAATCCGGCATCGTGCCGGAGGCCACGCCCTCCTTGGCAGCACTCTGCAAACGCGCCCCCTGGCGCGTTTGCAAAGGGGAATGAATTCCCCTTGAATTCTGGGGGTCCCTGGGGCCAACTAGCCCACCAGGAACCTCCAGTATGCGCCAGGGGCTGCGTTGCAGAGAGGTGTTCTGAGGCCACGCCCCTTTTACACCTCTCTGCAACACAGCTCTGTGGCGCTTAATGGAGGTAGCTGGTGGGCTAGTTGCACCCCAGGGACCCTCAGGATTCAAGGGAGGTAATCCCCGACTTAAAACGCGCCACGGGGCGCGTTTGCACAGTGGTGAAGGGAGGGGTGGGGCTTGAGGTGACATGTGTGCAAACAGGCCCGTGGCGCGTTTTAAGATGGGGAATTAAATCCTCTTCAATCCTGAGGGTCCCTGGGGGCCAACTAGCCCACCAAGGTACGTCCAGAAAGCGCCACAAAGCTGCATTGCAGAGAGGTGTAAAAAGGGGCGTGGCTTCAGAGCACCTCTCTGCAACGCAGCCCCCTGGCGCACATTGGAGGTTCCTGGTGGGCCCCAGGGACCCTCGGGATTGAGGAGGAATTAATTCTCCAACTTAAAACGCTCCACAGGGCGTGTTTGCAGACATGTCACCTCAGGCCCCACCCCCTTCCTTCACCATTGTGCAAATATTCCTCTAAAATCAGCCGAACTGCGAATTCCGATTTACTCACCTGTTATCAGGAGAGACCTCAGTGCTGCATCTTTGAGCCCAGTACTGATCCTGAAAAGTAATTTTAACCGTACTTACCAGTAACTTGAATTTCCTTCCATAGGATATCATTGCCTGCTTTTTGCTGAAAAAGTTTCTGTTGATTTTTGAAACATACAAATATTCCTCTAAAATCAGCAGAACTACGAATTCCGATTTACTCACCTGTTATCAGGAGAGACCTCAGTGCTGCATCTTTCAGCCCAGTACAGATCCTGAAAAGTAATTCTAACCGTACTTACCAGTAACTTGAATTTCCTTCCATAGGCTAACATTGACTGGTTTCACTTGGAAATTCTTCTAAGTGTTGAGTTTTGGAACTTTATAATATTCCTCTAAAATCAGCTGAACTACGAATTCCGATTTACTCACCTGTTATCAGGAGAGAACCCAGTGCTGCATCTTTTAGCCCAGCACTGACCCTGAAAAGTAATTCTAACCGTACTTACCAGTAACTTGAATTTCCTTCCATTGGAATCCATTGTCTGGTTTTCCGCAGAAAAGTTTCAAAGTGCCGTTTTTCACAAACTACAAATATTCCTTAAAAATCGCCTGTATGACTTAAACGCATTCTTTCAACTGTTTACAGGAGATGCACCAGTGCTGGATCCAGGATCCACCACTGAGTAAGAAAAAGTAACGATAACACTACTTACCTGCTAAGTGAATTTCCTCCCATAGGATAACATTGGTGATTCCATGTGAAAAAGTTTCAGTGTCAACTTTTAAAATACAATAATATTCCTTAAAAATCACTACTGTAACCAAAACGCTTTTACTCAACTGTTTACAGGAGATGTCCCAGGACTGAATCTAGGATCCAGTCCTGTGGTTAGAAAAGTAATCCATAAAGTAACTAATTGCATTTAACTAGAAATTGAGCTCAATGTTGCATTGTGTTTGAAATTGTGTTGCCCATTGCAACAACTGTAACTACTGTACTTAAAAGTCTATTGCCTATTTGCAAAGTATTTAACCCCTTCGATGCTCATGACGAGCTGGACTCGTCATGGCACACAGTGCTCGTGTGCTCATGACGAGTCCAACTCGTCATGAAACATCGCCTGGGAAATCCCTCTGGTGCGGGCACCAGAGGGATTCCCTTAATGCCACAAGAGCCTCGGGAGCTGGGGAAGAGCTTCCCAGCTCCCGAGGCCCCCTGGTTTCCCTGAAATGACGATCGGCGCGCACGTCGTGCTGATGTCATTTCAGTGAAACTGAAACTGAAATGAGCCAAGAGGCTCATTTCAGTTTCCTTCTACGTGCTCAGGGGCTATCTCAGCCCCCTGAGCACGTAGAAAGACGGGAGAGGTATCGTTGGAAAGGGGAGAATCTCCCCTTTCCAATGGTACCCCTCCCCAGTGGATCCCTGCTTGGGGATCGCCACAGGAGGGCGATCCTGTGGCGCCCTCCCGCCACAGGATCCCCCCGCCACCATTACAGCCTTTCTGCCCCCCCTGGGGGGCAGATGGGGGCAGTAGCCCCCAATCTGCCCCTCGGGGGGGCAGAAAGCCCACTAAACGCCAGGGATTTTTATTGCACCATTTCTTTAGGGTGGGGGCTGCCCGAAACGGGCACACCAATGCCCCCACGCCCCCATTACAGCCTTTCTGCCCCTCCCTGGGGGAAGATGGGGGCTGCAGCCCCAATCTGCCCCCCGGGGGCAGAAAGCCCACGTGACGCCAGGGATTTTTTTCGCACCATTTTCTTAGGGTGGGGGCTTGCCCGAAACGGGCATGCCAATGCCCCCACCCCCCGCCACCATTACAGCCTTTCTGCCCCCCCTGGGGGGCAGATGGGGCAGTAGCCCCCAATCTGCCCCTTGGGGGGGCAGAAAACCCACTAAATGCCAGGGATGTTATTTTGCACAATTTGTTTTAGGGTGGGGGCTGCCCAAAATGGGCATGCCAATGCCCCCCACCCCCCCACCACCACCATTACAATTTTTTCAGCAAAATAACAGGTTTGCAGGGGATTCTGGGTAAGAAAACGTTGGAGGATCCACGCAAGCCATACCTCCCTGGAATCCCCCGGGTGTCTACTTTTCAGAAATGTGTGGGTTTGGTAGGTTTCCCTAGGTGGCCGCCGAGCCCCGGGCCAAAACGTCATGGGACCCTCCTTGCAAAACCAGGTCGTTTTGTGATGGGCCATTTTGAGGTCGCCTCAATACGTTGTGGGCCCTTGCCTGTCGCGGGTACTTGGGCCTCCCACCCGAGTGAGGCACCATTTTTATCGGGAGACCTGGGGGAACGCTGGGTGGTAGGAAATTTGTGTCAGCCCCGTGATGCCACGACTTTACCACACAAAAATGTGTGAAAAAAGTGATTTTTTCAGCAAAATAACAGGTTTGCAGGGGATTCTGGGTAAGAAAACGTTGGAGGATCCACGCAAGCCATACCTCCCTGGAATCCCCGGGTGTCTACTTTTCAGAAATGTGTGGGTCTGGTAGGTTTCCCTAGGTGGCCGCCGAGCCCCGGGCCAAAACGTCATGGGACCCCCCTTGCAAAACCAGGTCGTTTTGTGATGGGCCATTTTGAGGTCGCCTCAATACGTTGTGGGCCCTTGCCTGTCGCGAGTACTTGGGCCTCCCACCCGAGTGAGGCACCATTTTTATCAGGAGACCTGGGGGAACGCTGGGTGGTAGGAAATTTGTGTCAGCCCCGTGATGCCACGACTTTACCACACAAAAATGTGTGAAAAAAGGGATTTGTTCAGCAAAATGTCAGGTTTGCAGGGGATTCTGGGTAAGAAAACATTGGGGGATCCACGCAAGCCATACCTCCCTGGAATCCCCCAGGTGTCTACTTTTCAGAAAAGTGTGGGTTTGGTAGGTTTCCCTAGGTGCCGGCAGAGCTAGGGTTCAAAAACTACAGCTAGGCACTCTGCAAAAAAAGGGTCATTTTTCACTGCGAAAATGTGGTGCGTCCACGTTGTGTTTTGCGCTGCTTCCTGTCGCGGGCACTAGGCCTACCCACACAAGTGAGGTACCATTTTTTTTGGAAGACCTTGGGGAACGTGGGGTGGGTGGAATTTTGTGGATCCACGCAGATTCCAGAACTTTCCACCACAGAAAAGTGAGGAAAATGTGTTTTTTTTGCCAATTTTTTAGGTTTGCAAGGGATTCTGGGTAACAGAACCTGGTGAGAGCCAGTCAAGTCACCCCATCCTGGATTCCCCTTGGTGTCTACTTTTAAAAAATGTTTAGTTTTGCTAGGTTTCCCTAAGTGCTGGCAGAGCTAGGGTTCAAAAACTACAGCTAGGCACTTTGCAAAAAAAGGGTAATTTTTCACTGTGAAAATGTGGTGCGTCCACGTTGCGTTTTGCGCTGCTTCCTGTCGCGGGCACTAGGCCTACCCACACAAGTGAGGTACCATTTTTTTTGGAAGACCTTGGGGAACGCGGGGTGGGTGGAATTTTGTGGATCCACGCAGATTCCAGAACTTTCCACCACAGAAAAGTGAGGAAAATGTGGTTTTTTTGCCAATTTTTTAGGTTTGCAAGGGATTCTGGGTAACAGAACCTGGTGAGAGCCAGTCAAGTCACCCCATCCTGGATTCCCTGGGTGTCTACTTTTAAAAAATGTATAGGTTTGCTAGGTTTCCCTAAGTGCTGGCAGAGCTAGGGTTCAAAAACTACAGCTAGGCACTTTGCAAAAAAAGGGTCATTTTTCACTGTGAAAATGTGGTGCGTCCACGTTGCGTTTTGCGCTGCTTCCTGTCGCGGGCACTAGGCCTACCCACACAAGTGAGGTACCATTTTTTTCAGAAGACCTTGGGGAACGCGGGGTGGGTGGAATTTTGTGGATCCACGCAGATTCCAGAACTTTCCACCACAGAAAAGTGAGGAAAATGTGGGTTTTTTGCCAATTTGTTAGTGTTGCAAGGGATTCTGGGTAACAGAACCTAGTGAAAGCCAGTCAAGTCACTCCATCCTGGATTCCCCTGGGTGTCTACTTTTCAAAAATGTATAGGTTTGCTAGGTTTCCCTAAGTGCCGGCAGAGCTAGGGTTCAAAAACGATAGCAAGGCACTTTGCAAAAAAAGGGTCATTTTTCACTGTGAATATGTGGTGCTTCCACGTTGCGTTTTGCGCTGCTTCCTGTCGCGGGCACTAGGCCTACCCACACAAGTAAGGTACCATTTTTTTCGGAAGACCTTGTGGAACGCGGGGTGGGTGGAATTGTGTGGATCCACGCAGATTCCTGAACTTTCCACCACAGAAAAGTGAGGAAAATGTGTTCTTTTTGCCAATTTTTTAGGTTTGCAAGGGATTCTGGGTAACAGAACCTGGTGAGAGCCAGTCAAGTCACCCCATCCTGGATTCCCCTGGGTATCTACTTTTCAAAAATGTATAGGTTTGCTAGGTTTCCCTAAGTGCCGGCAGAGCTAGGGTTAAAAAACTACAGCTAGGCACTTTGCAAAAAAAGGGTCATTTTTCACTGTGAAAATGTGGTGCATCCACGTTGCGTTTTGCGCTGCTTCCTGTCACGGGCACTAGGCCTACCCACACAAGTGAGGTACCATTTTTTTTGGAAGACCTTGGGGAACGCGGGCGGGTGGAATTTTGTGCATCCACGCAGATTCCAGAACTTTCCACCACAGAAAAGTGAGGAAAATGTGTTTTTTTGCCAATTTTTTAGGTTTGCAAGGGATTCTGGGTAACAGAACCTGGTGAGAGCCAGTCAAGTCACCCCATCCTGAATTCCCCTTGGTGTCTAGTTTTCAAAAATGTATAGGTTTGCTAGGTTTCCCTAAGTGCCAGCAGAGCTAGGGTTCAAAAACTACAGCTAGGCACTTTGCAAAAATAGGGTAATTTTTCATTGTGAAAATGTGGTACGTCCACGTTGTATTTTGAGCCATTTCCTGTTGTGGGCACAAGGCCTACCCACACAAGTGAGGTACCATTTTTATCGGGAGACTTAGGGTAACACAGAATTGTAGAGCAACTGTTATTACCTATTGACTTTCGATGCATTTCTGCCTTCCAAATGAAAGACAATGTGTAAAAAATAAGTCATTTTGAAAAATGACCTATAATTCTCATGCTAGTATGGGTACTCCCAATTTCGGAAATGTGCAAATATCTACTGTTTCTAAAATCTACATTTTGTTCCCATTTCAGAAATACATAGGTGTCTTTCATAACAATTTTTCCATGTATACATTTTCCCAAAATAATTGCTATATACCCGGTACATAATAAAAAACCATTGCAAGTCGCTGCTCAGTTATTGGCTCTGGGTTCGTCGGGTTCTTGGTGAACCTACAAGTCCTATATATCCCCACAACCAGTAAGGTCCCGCGGATGTAACGGTATATTGCTTTCAAAGAGCTGTCATAATTAGAAGAAGTTACAGGTGAAAACGTTGACACAAAAGGCTGTTTTTTCCAACTAATTTTTAATTTTTCCTATATCTAACTGTTAGTTTCTATAAAGAAACCTTGAAGAATCTACACAAATGACCCCTTGCTGAATTCAGAATTTTGTCTACTTTACTAAAATGTATAGCTTTCCAGGATACATTATTGCTTTTATACCCATTTCTACCATTAACTGGAAGGAGGTTGAAAGCACAAAAATAGCAAAAATAGGCAATGTCCCAGAAAAATGCCAAAACTGTGTAAAATTTTAGGGTTTTCTGACAAAAGTCTGGCATTCCCTAAAATCTGGGAAAATGGTGATTTCAGCCCCACAAACCCTTTTTTGATATCATTTGCAGGGAAAAACCCAGGTGCTTTCATTTGCTGCACTTTTTTCCCATTTTTCCCCAAAAACCCAAAAATTTGCTGTATTTTGACTAATTTCTGGGTCCCCTCCAGGGGAATCCACAAACCCTGGGTACCTTTAGAATCCCCAGGATGTTGGAAGAAAAGGACGCAAATTTGGCGCGGATACCTTATGTGGTCAAAAAGTTACAGGGGCCTAAGCGCTTACTACCCCAAATAGCCAAAAAAGGCTTAGCACAGGGGGGAAAGGCCTAGCAGCGAAGGGGTTAAACTAAAGTAATTCATTCTGAGAAAGTATATTTTGTAATGTAATGTATAATGTAATTACAATGTAATTTAAAAAATAAAATATCTAAAAATAAATAGTTTAAAAAAATGTAGTAAATCAGTATCAAAAAAATAAATATAACAATTAATACATTTAAAAATTGTCATTTACAAAACCTTTGAAATTCACTGAAAAAAACCATAGGTTTCAGACATGTTATAGTTAGGAATTAGCATTTAAAAAACCTTTGAAATTCACTGAAAAAACCATAGGTTTCAGGCACGTTACAGTTAGAAATTAGCATTTAAAAAACCTTACAAATTCACTGAAAAAACCATGGGTTTCAGACACGTTATAGTTAGAAATTAGCATTTAAAAACCTTTGAAATTCACTGAAAAAACCATAGGTTTCAGACACGTTATAGTTAGAAATTTGCATTTAAAAAACCTTACAAATTCAATGAAAAAACCATAGGTTTTAGGGACAGTTATAGTTAGTTGGACATTGCACTCGTACAAAACCCGTGAAATTCCCCCGTTATAGTTAGTTCAGCTAACTATAACTCGCGCCCCCGCAATGCACTGCTGATGACGTCACATATTACATCACTCATGACATGGTCAGTGACATCACTGATGACATCACTGATGACATCCCAAATGACATCACTGATGACATCACTGATGACATCATCCACGTGATAATCTGATGCACCTCCTCACACCCTAATATAACCTTTGATACACCCACTCTAAATTACAGACTGCCATTCGCAAAACCATAGACACTCCAACACCAATAACTACATACCCACTCATTGATTCTTAGGTCTACACACACATCCACTCACTCACCTGTACAGTCACTCATACTTACGGTCACTCAGTACAGGACTATCATATGCACTCATACTCCTATATAGACACTCAAACACCGCCACTCATCCATAGAGGTACTCACACACCTAGTCAGTCATGCAAATAATTAAACACACTGCCATTTACTCACCTATACAGTTATACACACACCAGCTCACTTACTCATACAAATACTAGCACATTCTTATGCTCTTATACAATCACTGATGCAAGCACACACTCTTCCATACTGTCACTCTCACAATCACACACTCTCGCTTATAGCTATTTATATACTCCAACACACTTATATACTGCCTTTCACATATGTAGTTACTCACACATGTACCACTGGGACATACATTCACTCACTAATACACTCTTACACACACTTACCCACCCATACAGTCTATCACAGATGCACTCTTGAAACCATCCACCCAGTGAATCACCCACTCACACATCTATGCACAGAGTCGCACCCACCTCACCCACACAAACACTCAGGCACCCATACAGATACTCAGACAACCAATCAATAACTCATATAGACACTCATGTAGCTATTCACAAACCCATGCAGCCACTTACACAGCAACAGACAGACGGATACAGACATTCACCCAGTTTAGTCACTAACCCATGCATTCAGTAAGATACGTTTAATCACTCACTTATAGAGTTAGTCACGCACCTACTAAATCATCCATACAGACACTTATACACCCACTCATTCTTCAATACGCCTTTCCCTATATATATTAAAAATATTTAAACTTTACAGAAACACACAGTCACTGGATGATGTCATCAGTGATGTCATTTGAGATGTCATCAGTGATGTCATCAGTGATGTCACTGACCATGTCATGAGTGATGTAATATGTGACGTCATCAGCAGTGCATTGCGGGGGCGCGAGTTATAGTTAGCTGAACAAACTATAACGGGGGAATTTCACGGGTTTTGTACGAGTGCAATGTCCAACTAACTATAACTGTCCCTAAAACCTATGGATTTTTAAGTGAATTTGTAAGGTTTTTTAAATACAAATTTCTAACTATAACGTGTCTGAAACCTATGGTTTTTTCAGTGAATATATATATATATATATATATTTATATTATCTACTGGCGGTCGCCAGTAGATAGTTTTAGTTAGGACCTATTTTCCATAGGAAATCCGCAACATTCTATTTGAAATAACGTTGGCGCCGGTTGACGAATCTTTGCGAAAGTTTCCAACTTGTTGGGGCGCTCCGGTCCGCTCCTATCCTGAAAGTCTCGGGGTGATTCATCAAGCAGGGGCCGAGAAAAAAGGGGGGTCCCAAAACGTGTTTTCCCCATTCATTTTTCCATAGGAACCTTTATTCGCAGCTACAGCCCGAACTGCTGAACGGAATTACACCAAATTTGGCAAAGAGGTAGCCCTTGGTTCAGTGTCGTGCCTTTTGCTTAAATGGTGTAAATCCGTTCAGTAGTTCCTGAGAAAATCAAAAGTAAAATCACATATATATCTGGGCGGAGCCTAACCACACATGTCATTGTGAGATCTGATTGGCTGTCAACACTTCATCCTGGAATTGCTGGCAGCCATCTTGAGACCAATATTCATGATAGTACCCCATTGAAATGCATTGTAGTGAATCAAAGATTTTGAGAGTTACCAAAAGGAGAACTATAAAGGGTGATAACAGACTTTAGTTACATTAGAATTCATTTGTTGATGGTACCATACTAATTTCAGGAATTGTGGTGTGTTCTAAGGTGATTTTACCCTGTGAAAAACCTTCTGCTGGGATATCATGAATCATGTTTGAGAGAAAACTATTTTCACATGCTTGTCCCATACAGTTTTGGAAGGTGCTCCAGAAGCTAAAATGAGAGCATACTTCTGTAAATTCACATTATCTTTCTCAGTCATGTGAGAATGAAGTCTGACATTCTCAGTAAAACATGTACATCCAACAAGGGCAGAGACTGTCAGTTGATTCCTTTGTGTTCTACTGCAGCTTCCCAGGGTGTTCTAAAGAACAACTAGAGTGCTAACAGCCTTACTTATGACAAAAGTATGGCACACCTGAAGCCATCTTGATTGGAATAAACTGGTAACACTTAAAACATTTAATTTAAAAAGGAACAAAATGATGGGGTTCATTTTGTCATTGAAATTATGGTTAGTGCTGTAGAAAGAAAAATTAGGACATGTTTCAAGTGTGATCTCAAATATCTTCCTGTTATATTTCAACAGGAGCAGCCTGTCAGTTGATGCCTTTGTGTTCTACTGCAGCTTCCCAGAGTGTTCTAAAGAACAACTAGAGCACTAACAGCCTTACTTATGACAAAAGTATGGCACACCTGAAGCCATCTTGATTGGAATAAACCGGTAACACTTAAAACATTTAATTTAAAAAGGAACAAAATGAGGGGGTTCTTTTTGAAATAGAAATTATGGTTAGTGCTGCAGAAAGAAAAATTAGGGCATGTTTTAAGTGAGATCTCAAATCCTCTTCTATTTCATTAGAAAATTCTGACATGCAGACTGAAACAATCACTTTCAATACCAGCAGCAGACTTCCAGTTAACTCCCTGGTGAGCAGTAGCTTTACTACAGTGATCTAATGAGCAACTAGAGTGCTAACATTCTGAATTTATGGCAAATGTGAGACACATCTGAATGCCTTCTTGATGGAATCAAAGTAAAAACTGAAAGCATTTCCTACTGAGGAGACTGCAGTAAATGAGGAAATTAGGAAACTTCATAACAAAGAAGTCTTCCAAGATGGCCACCAGTGAAAAAAGAGCCCAAATGTAGCACGAATATTACCCAGATGTAGCCCACATATAGCCGAATGACAAAAGTGTGCAAAACACTTTTTATTTTTAGTTTTTTTGCAGTTTTATGTAGTGCAGACTGGTCAGGTATTGGAGTGTTGCATCTTAAAACATGACCCCCCTACACTACAAAAACACCACTGCACTACCCTAAACCCTAAAACACTACCACCAGCACGACCCCCTACACTACACAAGCACCACTGCACTATCCTAAACCCTAAAACACTACCCCCAGCATGACCCCCTACACTACACAAACACCACTGCACTACCCTAAACCCTAAAACACTACCCACAGCACGACCCCCTACACTACCCAAACACCACTGCACTAACCTAAATCCTAAAACACTACCCCAGCACGACCCCCTACACTACCCAAACACCACTGCACTACCCTAAAACATGACCCCCTACACTACACAAACACCACTGCACTACCCTAAACCCTAAAACACTACCCCCAGCATGACCCCCTACACTACACAACCACCACTGCACTACCCTAAACCCTAAAACACTACCCCCAGCACAACCCCTACACTACACAAACACCACTGCACTACCCTAAAACATGACCCCCTATACTACACAAACACCACTGCACTACCCTAAACCCTAAAACACTACCCCCAGCACGACCCCCTACACTACACAAGCACCACTGCACTACCCTAAACCCTAAAACACTACCCCCAGCACGACCCCCTACACTGCCCGAACACCACTGCACTGCCCTAAACCCTGAAACATCACCCCCAGCAAGACACCCTACACTGCCCGAACATCACTGCCCTAAACCCTGAAACACCACCCCCAGCACGACCCCCTACACTGCCCAAACACCACTGCACTGCCCTAAACCCTGAAACACCACCCCCAGCACGACCCCCTACACTGCCCGAACACCACTGCTCTGCCCAAAACCCTGAAACACCAGCCCCAGCACGACCCACTACACTGCCCGAACACCACTGCACTGCCCTAAACCTTGAAACACCAGCCCCAGCATGACCCCCTACACTGCCTGAACACCACTGCACTACCCTAAACCCTGAAACACCACCCCAAGCACGACCCCCTACACTGCCCAAGCACCACTGCACTGCCCTAAACCCTGAAACACCAGTCCCAGCACGACCCCCAACACTGCCCGAACACCACTGCTCTGCCGTAAACCCTGAAACACCAGCCCCAGCACGACCGCCTACACTGCCCGAACACCACTGCACTGCCCTAAACCCTGAACCAGCCCCAGCACGACCCCCTACACTGCCCGAACACCACTGCACTGCCATAAACCGTGAAACACCAGCCTCAGCACGACCCCTACACTGCCCAAACACCACTGCACTGCCCTAAACCCTGAAACACCACCCCCAGCATGACCCCCTACACTGCCCAAACACCACTGCACTGCCCTAAACCCTGAAACACCACCCCCTGCACGACCCCTACACTGCCCGAACACTACTGCACTGCCCTAAACCCTGAAACACCATCCCCAGCACGACCCCCTACACTGCACGAACACCACTGCACTGCCCTAAACCCTGAAACACTACCCCCAGCAAGACCCCCTACACTGCCAGAACACCACTGCACTGCCCTAAACCCTGAAACATCACCCCAGCAAGACCCCCTACACTGCCCGAACACCACTGCCCTAAACCCTGAAACACCACCCCCAGCAAGACCCCTACACTGCCCGAACACCACTGCACTGCCCTAAACACTGAAACACCAGCCCCAGCACGACCACCTACACTGCCCGAACACCACTGCACTGCCCTAAACCCTGAAACACCACCCCTGCACGACCCCCTACACTGCCCGAACACCACTGCACTGCCCTAAACCCTGAAATACCACCCCCAGCACGACCCCCTACACTGCCCGAACACCACTGCACTGCCCTAAACCCTGAAACACCACCCCTGCACAACCCCCTACACTGCCCGAACACTACTGCACTGCCCTAAACCCTGAAACACCACCCCCAGCACGACCCCCTACACTGCACGAACACCACTGCACTGCCCTAAACCCTGAAACACCACCCCCAGCAAGACCCCTACACTGCCCGAACACCACTGCACTGCCCTAAACCCTGAAACATCACCCCCAGCAAGACCCCCTACACTGCCTGAACACCACTGCCCTAAACCCTGAAACACCACCCCCAGCAAGACCCCCTACACTGCCCGAACACCACTGCACTGCCCTAAACCCTGAAACACCACCCCCAGCACGACCCCCTACACTGCCCGAACACCACTGCTCTGCCCAAAACCCTGAAACACCAGCCCCAGCACGACCCCGTAGACTCCCCGAACACCACTGCACTGCCCTAAACCCTGAAACACCAGCCCCAGCACGACCCCCTACACTGCCCGAACACCACTGCACTGCCCTAAACCCTGAAACACCAGCCCCAGCACAACCCCGCACACTGCCCGAACACAACTGCACTGCCCTAAACCCTGAAACACCAGCCCCAGCACGACTGCCTACACTGCCCGAAAACCACTGCTCTGCCCTAAACCCTGAAACACCAGCCCCAGCACGACCCCCTACACTGCCTGAACACTACTGCACTGCCCTAAACCCTCAAACACCAGCCCCAGCATGACCCCCTACACTCCCCGAACACCACTGCACTACCCTAAACCCTGAAACACCACCCCCAGCCAGACCCCCTACACTGCCCGAACACCACTGCACTAAACCCTGAAACTCCACCCCCAGCAAGACCACCTACACTGGCCGAACACCACTGCACTGCCCTAAACCCTGAAACACCACCCCCTGCACGACCCCTAAACTGCCCAAATACCACTGCAATGCCCTAAACCCTGAAACATCACCCACTGCACGACCCACTACACTGCCCGAACACCACTGCACTGCACTAAACCCTGAAACACCACCCCTCAGCACGACACACTACACTGCCCGAACACCACTGCACTGCCCTAAACCCTGAAACACCACCCCCAGCACGACCCCCTACACTGCCCAAACACCACTGCACTGCCCTAAACCCTGAAACAACACCCCCTGCATGACCCCCTACACTGCCGGAACACCACTGCACTGCCCTAAACCCTGAAACACCACCCCCAGCACGACCCCCTACACTGCCCGAATACCACTGCACTAAACCCTGAAACACCACCCCCAGCAAGACCACCTACACTGGCCGAACACCACTGCACTGCCCTAAACCCTGAAACACCACCCCCTGCACAACCCCCTACACTGCCCAAACACCACTGCACTGCCCTAAACCCTGAAACACCACCCCCTGCACGACCCCCTACACTGCCCGAACACCACTGCACTGCCCTAAACCCTGAAACACCACCCCACAACACGACACCCTACACTGACCGAACACCACTGCACTGCCCTAAACCCTGAAACACCACCCCCAGCACGACCCCCTACACTGGCCGAACTCCACTGCACTGCCCAAAACCCTGAAACACCACCCCCTGCACGACCCCCTACACTGCCGGAACACCACTGCACTGCCCTAAACCCTGAAACACCACCCCTAGCACGACCCCCTACACTGCCCGAACACCACTGCACTGCCCTAAACCCTGAAACATCACCCCCAGCAAGACCCCCTACACTGCCTGAACACCACTGCGCTAAAACCTGAAACACCACCCCCAGCATGACCCCCTATACTGCCCAAACATCACTGCACTGCCCTAAACCCTGAAACACCACCCCCTGCACGACCCCCTACACTGCCGGAACACCACTGCACTGCCCTAAACCCTGAAACACCACCCCTAGCACGACCCCCTACACTGCCCGAACACCACTGCAGTGCCCTAAACCCTGAAACACCAGCCCCAGCACCACCTCCTACACTGCCGGAACACCACTGCACTGCCCTAAACCCTGAAACACCAGCCCCAGCATGACCCCCTACACTGCTCGAACACCACTGCACTGCCCTAAACCCTGAAACACCAGCCCCAGCATGACCCCCTACACTGCCCGAACACCACTGCACTGCCCTAAACCCTGAAACACCAGCCCCAGCACCACCTCCTACACTACCCGAACACCACTGCACTGCCCTAAACCCTGAAACACCAGCCCCAGCACAACCCTGTACACTGCCCGAACACCACTGCACTGCCCTAAACCCTGAAACACCACCCCCAGCACGACCCCCTACACTGCCCGAACACCACAGTACTGCCCTAAACCCTGAAACACCAGCCCCAGCATGACCCCCTACACTGCCCGAACACCACCGGACTGCCCTAAACCCTGAAACACCACTCCCTGCACCGCCCCTACACTGCCCGAACACCACTGCACTGCCCTAAACC
>CAWUFW010024818.1:0-54263 GCA_963921515.1 Calotriton arnoldi | reverse complement strand
TAGTATGGTTCAGTTGCGTATTTATTCCTTGGTACCTAAGGTACCATATACAAGGGACTCATAAGGCACCACAGTATCCAATCACTAGTGCACCTAGAGTGCACTACATGTCGTTTAGAGAGAGCAGATAGACTGGGGCCCTGAATAGCAGGGTCCCAGTCCAACTAAGTCATAAACCAGCAAAACACCAGGAAAAAAGTGGGGGCAACCATATCGTCAGATTCCACCTTCCTACACAACTGCACTACCCTAAACTCAAAAACACTACCCCCAGCACGACCCCCTATACTACCCAAACACCACTGCACGACCCTAAACCCTAAAACACGACCCCCTACACTACACAAACACCACTGCACTACCCTAAACCCTAAATCACTAGAACCCAGCACGACCCCCTACAGTACACAAACACCACTGCACTACTGTAAACCCTAAAACACTACCCCCTACACTACACAAACACCACTGCACTACCCTAAACCCTAAAACACTACCCCCAGCACGACCCCCTTCACTACACAAACACCACTGCACTACAGTAAACCCAAAACACTACCCCAGCACTACCCCCTACACTACCCAAACACCATTGCACTACCCTAAACCCTAAAACACTACCCCCAGCATGACCCCTACACTACACAAACACCACTGCACTACCCTAAACCTTAAAACACTACCCCCAGCACGACCCCTACACTACCCAAACACCACTGCACTACCCTAAACCCTAAAACACTACCCCCAGCATGACTCCCTACACTACACAAACACCACTGGACTACCCTAAACCCTAAAACACTACCCCCAGCACGACTCCCTACACTACCCAAACACCACTGCACTACACTAAACCCTAAATCTACCCCCAGTATGACCTCCCACACTACACAAACACCACTGCGCTACCCTAAACCCTAAAACACTACCCCCAGCATGACCCCCTACACAACCCAAACACCACTGCACTACCCTAAACCCTAAAACACTAACCCCAGCATGACCCCCTACACTACCCAAACACCACTGCACTACCCTATACCCTAAAACACGACCCCCTACACTACACAAACACAACTGCAATACCCTAAACCCTAAAACACTACCCACAGCATGACCCCCTCCACTACACAAACACCACTGCACTACCCTAAACCCTAACACACTACCCCCTACACTACACAAACACCACTGCACTACCCTAAACCCTAAAACACTACCCCCAGCATGACCCCCTACACTACACAAACAACACTGCACTACCCTAAACCCCCTACACTATACAAACACCACTGCATTACTCTAAACGCTAAAACACTACCCCAGCACGACCCCCTCACAACACAAACACCACTGCACTACCCTAAACTTTAAATCAACCCCCAGCACGACCCCCTATACTACCCAAACACCACTGCCATACCCTAAACCCTAAAACACTACCCCCAGCATGAACCCATACACTACCCAAACACCACTGCACTACCCTAAACCCTAAAACACTACCCCCAGCACTACCCCCTACACTACACAAACACCACTGCACTACCCTAAACCCTAAAACACTACCCCAGCACTACCCCCTACACTACCCAAACACGACTGCACTAACATAAACCCTAAAACACTACTCCCAGCACAACCCCCTACACTACACAAACACCACTGCACTACCCTAAACGCTAAAACACTACCCCAGCACGACTCCCTACACTACCCAAACACCACTGCACTACCCTAAACCCTAAATCTACCCCCAGCATGACCCCCTACACTACCCAAACACCACTGCACTACCCTAAACCCTAAAACACTACCACCAGCATGACCCCCTACACTACTCAAACACCACTGCACTACCCTAAACCCTAAAACACTACCCCCAGCACGACCCACTACACTACCCA
Organism: Calotriton arnoldi; assembly: GCA_963921515.1. Lineage (NCBI taxonomy): Eukaryota > Metazoa > Chordata > Amphibia > Caudata > Salamandridae > Calotriton > Calotriton arnoldi. The sequence continues at coordinate 52,353 of CAWUFW010024818.1, read as the reverse complement.
TACACCACTGCACTACCCTAAACCCTAAAACACTACCCCCAGCACGACCCCCTACACTACTGCACTACCCTAAACACTAAAACACTACCCCCAGCACGACCCCCTACACTACCCAAACAACACTGCACTACCCTAAACCCTAAAACACTACCCCCAGCACGACCCCCTACACCACCCAAACACCACTGCACTACCCTAAACCCTAGAAAAGAAACCCCCTCCCCATGCCCAATCCCCCTTACCTCTCACTCCTCGTGGTTCCTCTCTCCTCGTGGTTCCTGCTTCATGTTGTCTCTGAGGGGCGGTGCACGTCATTGTGAGGAAACGGAACCGCCTCTGTTTCCTTACAACGACATGGATCGTCTACATGTTTTTTAGAACGCATGGTCATTTACCATACATACCTTTACAACAAAATTCGTTGTAAAGGCATGCGTGGTAAATGACCATGCATTCTAAAAAAATGCGTAGTAATGACTTCGTGATGTACAACGCATGCGTGGTAATGCATGCGTTGTAATGGTATCGCAAAGTAAAAAAGTTGTTGTAATGGCTGTTTACCGATCGAAGCTGGCCCCTGTTCTTCAGTGAGACGTTTATTTGATTAATTAGGAGGAAGGAATGTGTTTTTTTACCAAAAGTGCATTCCCGGCTGTTGTATTGTGAAAGTGTCCGCGTGGCCTGGTTTCACTTCCGGTGAGAGAGTGGAAGAGTCTGTTTGGATCTAAAGGAGTTCTGTTGTTGGACGGGGCCGGCGTGACATGTCATCAGAAAACATAGCTAATGGAAAGCGTCCTCCCTGAAGTGTGGAGCAGTGCCATGAGAGGTCAACGAGTGTGCGTCCCACCGCAGTATGACCGTACCGCGTGACCCATGTGCCACCTCCAGGGTACGGGAGGCAGAAGCGGCATCGCAGGTCCTCTTGAAGACCGTTGTAGCACTAATTCTACATTTTGGTACTAGGGCATTTTAACTTCGTTGTTCCTGCCAGATACAAAGAGAAGATCCTGTGTTATTCAGTGCCCTCGTTACCTTTTTTGTGGGATGTGGTGCTTGTCACTTCGCTGCCCCGCCGGTGCACACGACTGGGCACCCCACCTCATGTGCCATCTGCAGGGCCTCTGCCCTCGGATCACTGGTTTCGGTTTCTGGAGTGGCAACATAAACAGTTGCTCCCAAACGACTAGCCTGAACACTTAGGTGAATATCCCCTGCACCAGCATTCCACGGAAATTCTGTCCTAGCTCTCCCACGTCAACGAGGACGTCATAATAGCACGGCTCCGCTCGCGACACCGTATGACGTCATCAGAGCCATAAGAGGACCTCGTCGGCGTGCTGACGTCAGTTCCACCCATTTTTTCCGTGCCACCGAGGCAAACAGGGGCCCGAGACATTTTCACATATATACATAGTATAATAAATATATATATATTCACTGAAAAAACCATAGGTTTCAGGCACGTTATAGTTAGAAATTAGCATTTAAAAAACCTTAGAAATTCACTGAAAAAACCATAGGTTTCAGGCACGTTATAGATAGAAATTAGCATTTAAAAAACCTTAGAAATTCACTGAAAAAACCATAGGTTTCAGGGGCGTTATAGTTAGTTGGACATTTCACTTGTACAAAACCATAGAAATTCCCCCGTTATAGTTAGTTCAGCTAACTATAACTCTCGTTCCCGCAATGCACTGCTGATGACGTCACATATTACATGACTCATGACATGGTCAGTGACATCACTCATGACATCACTGATGACATCTCAAATGACATCACTGATGACATCACTGATGACATCATCCAGTGAATATGTGTTTTTCTGAAAATAAATATGTTTTATATATGTATATCTCAAGGTCGATGGAAGAATAAATGGGTATATAAGTGTCTAAATGGATGATTTTTTTTGTAAAATTGATTGTATAACTGACTAAGTGTATCTTAGTGAATACATGGGTTAGTGAGTAATGTTTAAATATGAAAATATCTGTATCAGTCTCTCACTTTGTGTATAAGTGGCTGCATGGGTTGGTGAGTAGCTACATGAGTGTCTATATGGGTTATTAGTTGGTTTTTTGAGTATCAGTATGAGTGTCTGAGTGTCTGTATGGTTCGGTGGGGGTATTACTTAGTGCATAGATGCATGAATGAGTGACTCACTGTTTCTATGTGTTGAAGACAGCATGTGTGCAGGACTGTATAGGTGGATGAGTATGTGTATGGGTGTGTTAGTGAGTGAATGACTGTCTCAATAGTGTCTTTATGAGTAACTGCATGTTTTAAACTAGTATATGTGAGTATTGGTGTATATAAGTAAGTATATGTGAGAGTGAGAGATTGGAAGAGTTCCTGTAGAAATAAGTAGGTGTTTCTATAAGTGATTGTTTAAGAGAGTAAGTATGTGTAAGTTTCTGTAGAAGTAAGTGTGGTAGTGTGTGTATAACTGTATATGCAAGTAAATGGATGTTTGATACTTTGTTTGCATGTGTGACTATGTGTGTGAGTAACTCTATGGATGAGTGGCGGTGTATAACAGGATGTATAGGTGTATGAGTACATATGATGAGTGATTACATGTATGAGTGACTGTATAGGGACTGTTGGTGAATGAGTGGATGTGTGTGTAGATCTTGGAATTACTGAATAGGTGTGTTGTAACTGGTATTGGTATGTCCATTGTTTTGAAAATGTTAGTTTGTATTTTTGAGTGTGTGTATCAAAGGTTATATTAGGGTGAGAGGAGGTCTGCCACTCTATCACAAGGATGATGTCATCAGTGATGTCATCAGTGATGTCATTTGAGATGTCATCAGTGATGTCATGAGTGATGTCACTGACCATGTCATGAGTGATGTAATATGTGACGTCATCAGCAGTGCATTGCGGGCGCGCGAGTTATAGTTAGCTGAACTAACTATAACGGGGGAATTTCTATGGTTTTGTACGAGTGAAATGTCCAACTAACTATAACGCCCCTGAAACCTATGGTTTTTTCAGTGAATATATATATATATATACATATATACATATATATATTATCTACTGGCCGTCGCCAGTAGATAGTTATAGTTAGGACCTATTATCCATAGGAAATCCGCAACATTCTATTCCCAATAAGTTTGGCGTCGTTTGACGAATCATCGCGAAATTTTCAAAACTAGTGGGGCGCTCCGGTCCGCTCCTGTCTTGAAAGTTTCGCGGTGATTCATCAAGCGGGGGCCGAGAAAAAAGGGGGGTCCCAAAACGTGTTTTCTCCATGTTAATTCCCATAGGAAATTTTAGCCACGGCTACAGCCCGAACTGCTGAACGGAATTACACCAAATTTTGCAAAAAGGTAGCGCTTGGTTCAGAAAGCGACCTTTTTTTTAAATGGTGTAAATCCGTTCAGTAGTTGCGGAGAAATTAAAAAAATAAGAGTGAAAAAATCAATTTCCCATAGGAAACTTTATGCAAGGCTACAGCAAAAACTGCTGAACGGAATTACACCAAATTTGGCAAAAAGGTAGTGCTTGGTTCAGCAAGCACCCTTTTTAAAAATGGTGTAAATCCGGTCAGTAGTTGCTGAGAAAATCCAAAATAAAAGTTTCGATATCTATGGCCGCGGTGGATCCGCGCACCTTCCCGATCACGAGCTGCATGCTAATTGGCTGTCAACACTCCAAACCAGGAAGTGTTGGCAGCCATCTTGTCCCTCGGTAGAACCGAGGCACAAGAAAGCAGTGAGAAAAACGCGAAAAACGTGAAAAGGTGGCCGGGTAGAAACACCCTGACCCCCTAGGCCTGCTCAGGGGGTCCCACAAGGACCCCCAAGGCCAACATTTTTTTTTTTTTTTTTTAAATCGGCAAAAACGCGCTGGGTGCGCGGATCCAGCCGATTAAAAAAAAAATCGAAGCGCGGTCTCCCGCGCTTCGATGCTATTTTGCCCCTGGGTGGGCCAAATCCCGGGGGTATGCGGTGGTGGGTTTATGTTTTATGTGGGGGACCTCTAAGGCCCCCCAAGCCCTGGGGACCGCCACCCCCGGGGCTTTAAAAAATGGTGCGGGAGGGCTCTCCGCCCTCCCGCAGCCCCGAGGACCGCCACCCCCGGGGCTTCTTTTTAAAAAATTGAAATAACCTGTGTGGGGGCTCAGCCCCCACAAGCCCGGGGACCGCCACCTCCCGGGCACTAACATGTAAATTAGGGGTCCGTTAAGGACCCCGAGCCCAGGGACCACCACCTACCCGGGGCTGTGCATTTGGATGGGAGGGGGCCGCGCGGCCCCCTCCTGGAGCCATTGATGGCCCTGGGGACCACCACCCCCAGGGCCGGCTCCTGCAGTGTCCCGGGGTGCCTACCCCCGGGACACTGTAGTTTGCAATGACAGGACGGGAGCCTCGCGGCTCCAGTCCTGCCATTGCAAACTGCTTTGCTTCATTGAAGCGAGAGCAGGGAAACCTGCTCTCGCTTCAATGAAGCAAAGCAGATTGCTTTTCCACATGGGGAGCTGCATGTCAGCAGCTCCCCATGTGGAAAGGCAATACCGGCTCCGGAGGGACGCGGGGAGCCGGCTGGGACCGTGGGGGCATTGGGGACCCCCCACGGTCCTCAATGGAGAGGGCCATCCCCAGGGGATGGGGTCCCCGGGGCAAGTAGTGGCCCGGGAGGGGGGCCACGCGGCCCCCCTCCCCCCCCAAAAAAGAAAAATAAAGGCCTGCCCCGGGGGATGGGGTCCCCGGGGCAAAAGGAGGCCTGAGGAGGGGGACCACGCAGCCCCCCTCCTTAAAAAAATAATAAAAAGAGTGGCCATGCCCCGGGGGATGGGGTCCCTGGGGCCAGAATCGGCCACGGGAGGGGGGCCACGCGGCCCCCTTTCCGTTTTTTTTTTTTTTAAAAGGGGTAAGGCCCTGGGGGATGGGGTCCCCAGGGCCCAAAAAAAGGAAAAAGGAAGGGGGGCCACACAGCCCCCTTCGGGAAAAAAAACCCCAAAAAAACAAAAAAACGATTGTGCCGCAGGCCCAGCCCCCTTCATTTACCACTCTGCAAACGCACCCCCGGGCGCGTTTGCAGAGGGGGAACGAATTCCCCTTGAATACTGGGGGTCCCTGGGAGCCAACTAGCCCACCAGGAACCTCCAGTATGCGCCAGGGGGCTGCGTTGCAGAGAGGTATACAGAGGCCACGCCCCTTTTACACCTCTCTGCAACGCAGCTCTGTGGCGCTTACTGGAGGTACCTGGTGGGATAGTTGGACCCCAGGGACCCTCAGGATTCAAGGGGACTTAATCCCCAACTTAAAACGCGCCACGGGGCGTGTTTGCACAGTGGTGAAGGGAGGGGGCGGGGCTTCATGTGACATGTGTGCAAACAGGCCCCGTGGCGCGTTTTAAGATGGGGAATTAAATCCCCTTCAATCCTGAGGGTCCCTGGGGGCCAACTAGCCCACCAGGTACCTCCAGTAAGCACCACGGAGCTGCGTTGCAGAGTGTTGTAAAAAGGGGCGTGGCCTCTGAACACCTCTCTGCAACGCAGCTCTCTGGCACATACTGGAGGTATCTGGTGGGCCAGTTGGCCCCTAGGGACCCTCGGGATTGAGGAGGAATTAATTCTCCAACTTAAAACGCGCCACAGGGCGTGTTTGCAGACATGTCACCTCAGGCCCCACCCCCTTCCTTCACCATTGTGCAAATATTCCTCTAAAATCAGCCGAACTACGAATTCCGATTTACTCACCTGTTATCAGGAGAGACCTCAGTGCTGCATCTTTGAGCCCAGTACTGATCCTGAAAAGTAATTTTAACCGTACTTACCAGTAACTTGAATTTCCTTCCATAGGATGTCATTGCCTGCTTTTTGCTGAAAAAGTTTCTAAGTGTTGATTTTTGAAACATACAAATATTCCTCTAAAATCAGCAGAACTACGAATACCGATTTACTCACCTGTTATCAGGAGAGACCTCATTGCTGCATCTTTGAGCCCAGTACTGATCCTGAAAAGTAATTTTAACCGTACTTACCAGTAACTTGTATTTCCTTCCATAGGCTAACATTGACTGGTTTCACTTGAAAATTCTTCTAAGTGTGGAGTTTTGGAACTTTATAATATTCCTCTAAAATCAGCCGAACTACGAATTCCGATTTACTCACCTGTTATCAGGAGAGACCTCAGTGCTGCATCTTTCAGCCCAGTACTGATCCTGAAAAGTAATTTTAACCGTACTTACCAGTAACTTGAATTTCCTTCCATAGGCTAACATTGACTGGTTTCACTTGGAAATTCTTCTAAGTGTGGAGTTTTGGAACTTTATAATATTCCTCTAAAATCAGCCGAACTACGAATTCCGATTTACTCACCTGTTATCAGGAGAGAACCCAGTGCTGCATCTTTTAGCCCAGCACTGACCCTGATAAGTAATTCTAACCGTACTTACCAGTAACTTGTATTTCCTTCCATTGGAATCCATTGTCTGGTTTTCCGCAGAAAAGTTTCAAAGTGTCGTTTTTCACAAACTACAAATATTCCTGAAAAATCGCCTGTATGACTTAAACGCATTCTTTCAACTGTTTATAGGAGATGCACCAGTGCTGGATCCAGGATCCACCACTGAGTAAGAAAAAGTAACGATAATACTACTTACCTGCTAAGTGAATTTCCTCCCGTAGGATAACATTGGTGATTCTATGTGAAAAAGTTTCGAAGTGTCAAGTTTTAAAATACAATAATATTCCTTAAAAATCACTACTGTAACCAAAACGCTTTTACTCAACTGTTTACAGGAGATGTCCCAGGACTGAATCTAGGATCCAGTCCTGTGGTTAGAAAAGTAATCCATAAAGTAACTAATTGCATTTAACTAGAAATTCACATTGAGCTCAATGTTGCATTGTGTTTGAAATTGTGTTGCCCATTGCAACAACTGTAACTACTGTACTTAAAAGTCTATTGCCTATTTGCAAAGTATTTAAACTAAAGTAATTCATTCTGAGAAAGTATATTTTGTAATGTAATGTATAATGTAATTACAATGTAATTTAAAAAATAAAATATCTAACAATAAATAGTTTAAAAAAATGTAGTAAATCAGTATCAAAAAAATAAATATAACAATTAATACATTTAAAAATTGTCATTTACAAAACCTTTGAAATTCACTGAAAAAAACCATAGGTTTCAGACATGTTATAGTTAGGAATTAGCATTTAAAAAACCTTTGAAATTCACTGAAAAAACCATAGGTTTCAGGCACGTTATAGTTAGAAATTAGCATTTAAAAAACCTTTGAAATTCACTGAAAAAAACCATAGGTTTCAGGCACGTTATAGTTAGAAATTAGCATTTAAAAAACCTTTGAAATTCACTGAAAAAACCATAGGTTTCAGACACGTTATAGTTAGAAATTAGCATTTAAAAAACCTTTGAAATTCACTGAAAAAACCATAGGTTTCAGACACGTTATAGTTAGAAATTTGCGTTTAAAAAACCTTACAAATTCACTGAAAAAACCATAGGTTTTAGGGACAGTTATAGTTAGTTGGACATTGCACTCGTACAAAACCCGTGAAATTCCCCCGTTATAGTTAGTTCAGCTAACTATAACTCGCGCCTCGCAATGCACTGCTGATGACGTCACATATTACATCACTCATGACATGGTCAGTGACATCACTGATGACATCACTGATGACATCTCAAATGACATCACTGATGACATCACTGATGACATCATCCACGTGATAATCTGATGCACCTCCTCACACCCTAATATAACCTTTGATACACCCACTCTAAATTACAGACTGCCATTCGCAAAACCATAGACACTCCAACACCAATAACTACATACCCACTCATTGATTCTTAGGTCTACACACACATCCACTCACTCACCTGTACAGTCTCTCATACTTACGGTCACTCAGTACAGGACTATCATATGCACTCATACTCCTATATAGACACTCAAACACCGCCACTCATCCATAGAGGTACTCACACACCTAGTCAGTCATGCAAATAATTGAACACACTGCCATTTACTCACCTATACAGTTATACACACACCAGCTCACTTACTCATACAAATACTAGCACATTCTTACGCTCTTATACAATCACTGATGCAAGCACACACTCATACATACAGTAACTCTCACAATCACACACTCTTGCTTATAGCTATTTATATACTCCAACACACATATATACTGCCTTTCACATATGTAGTTACTCACACATGTACCACTGGGACATACATTCACTCACTAATACACTCTTACACACACTTACCCACCCATACAGTCTATCACAGATGCACTCTTGAAACCATCCACCCAGTGAATCACCCACTCACACATCTATGCACAGAGTCGCACCCACCCCACCCACACAAACACTCAGGCACCCATACAGATACTCAGACAACCAATCAATAACTCATATAGACACTCATGTAGCTATTCACAAACCCATGCAGCCACTTACACAGCAACAGACAGACGGATACAGACATTCACCCAGTTTAGTCACTAACCCATGCATTCAGTAAGATACGTTTAATCACTCACTTATAGAGTTAGTCACGCACCTACTAAATCATCCATACAGACACTTATACACCCACTCATTCTTCAATACGCCTTTCCCTATATATATTAAACATATTTAAACTTTACAGAAACACACAGTCACTGGATAATGTCATCAGTGATGTCCTTTGATATGTCATCAGTGATGTCACTGACCATGTCATGAGTGATGTAATATGTGACGTCATCAGCAGTGCATTGCGGGGGCGCGAGTTATAGTTAGCTGAACTAACTATAACGGGGAATTTCATGGGTTTTGTACGAGTGCAATGTCCAACTAACTATAACTGTCCCTAAAACCTATGGTTTTTTTCAGTGAATATATATATATATATATACACACACAATTTCCCAGCTAGGCCGAGTTGACATTTAAAAAATGGGAGGTATGAGCTCAAAAGATAAGACATAAATTTTGAAGTTTCAGTGGCCTACATGCACACATACACACATGCACCCAGTTACAAATCCAGTGTCTCACCCATACTGTAACTCACATATGTATTTTTAAAAGCACAAAGTCAGTCACACACCGTGTTCGTCTACTTTTACATACAGTCTAACACCTATACTGAGTCTGACATACCAATGTAAAAAGGAAAGAGCCACTAATACACCCAGTCAGACAGTCACAGTGGCACTTAAACATTCACTCTCACACACTCACAGCTACACCCAGTCAGACAATAACAGTGGAAGCTAAACATTCATTCACACATACAGATACATCTTATGTATCTAGGTCTATTGGAGGAAGTTACACACACAGTTACATACATAACCAGTAACTTAACCTGTAACCAATATAGGTAGCCTCTTACATACACATTTAGAGATCTATAGATTCACCAAGAGAGCCAATCATATACCAATATAATTCCTTATATATCCAATGACACACCCAAGTAGAGACTGAGACACTCATTTAGACATGTAATGAAGAACTGACAATAACACTTCGGCTGTGAACAGCCTTTGTTTTGATATATGTCTGTGTATACACACACACACACATGTATATATATTACAGAGTGGCAATAGCCACTCTGTAGTTATAGTTAAGGTGACCAGGGATAGGGATTTTTTAAATTTTTGTCCCTAAAAAACTTTGCTTTCGTTTGACAAATGTCCATGAATGTTTGCAGCCCTGCTGCCCCGTTTCATTGTCAGAATCCTAAAAGTTTTGCAGCCTTTCATTAAGGGGGTGTGAAAAAAAGGGGGTCCCAAAACGGGCTTGAAATCCAATGAATTTTCCATAGACTTTTCTATCTTGCGTAGCGCAAAAACCATCAGCTCGAGGTTTGTGAAATTAAGCAGTCTTACACAGCAAGGGGTGTAGATGATTCTGTGGGTTAGTGCAGCCAAGTAGAATAAGTAAAAGTTAAGTTATAAGGTATTTTTTAGCTATATCTGTGGCAGCGGTAGTACCGTGGTGCAGGCTAGGTACATAGCTATGACAAGGAAGTATCTGCTTGGCTACACATGTACTTTTCCAAAGCCTGAAGGCAGCCATGTTGTTGTATTCAGCAGTTTCAGTGTGTTTTGCAATACACCCTAACAATGTTTTTTATACAAAGTTGAGCCTTGTAATTGAAATTGGAAGTAGGTCACTTTAGTGGCGATATGTAGGGAATAATGTTTTGAAATGTATAAATGTCTTTTATAAAAAATTATGGACTACCGTGGTACTCACGCGCTGGTCTCTAGAGAGTACCATAGTACCGTAAAAGTATTTAACCCAGATATATTCATGCTTATTGATGCCCTATTATGTTGGCTCTTAGAAGAGCCTTTTATTACAAGTTTGTACTTTAGATTTAGATATGACTTAGTAGGAATTGGCGGATGTTATGAATGAAGATATTATTGCTAGTTGTGGTAAAATGTACACCATCTGCATGATATGGGTACGGTTTGGAAACCATAATGTTGACATGATGTATGGAAGACATTGTGTATTCTCTTAGGAAGGCAGACACCGTTTTGTTGATATGTATGCGCGTATCTTCATACTTTGCGCATGTTTGACTGAGTAATTAAATATTTTCTTTTGGCAAATATTAGAATATATAAAATGGGTTTGAGGAAATAAAGTCATTAAAGATTTGAAAGTAGCTTCCAGAATGAATAAATAGAAAATGGTAATGCTCACAATTAGTAAGAGATGAAATAATAGGTAGGATGCTATTCCACTTAAACCTGTTTCAGGCACCCATGTGATCTCAACATTTGCCATGTCTACATTAAGCTCAATTCCTCTTTTCTTGGCATACTCTGTAGTCCAAAAGATATAACTGTGTCTAATTATCCACACACGAACCATCTTGCTTGAACACTACCAAACACCTTCAAGAAACACTGACTGAATGTTGAACAGTAAGACATGGATGTACTGGGCTGCAAAACTGGCCAATGACATTCTATGTAGCAAACACACTGATTGGTTATATGTCACTCTGGGCTGCTAACAGAGCCCAAACAGTACTAGAGAAGCACATTCATTACCAAAAGACTATACTTTATACGTTTAACATCGTACACAGTAGCTATATCAATTTCACTAACCTTTAAGGTTGTATGATGATTTAAACCAATGGCCTATAGCATTACAAGGGTAACTCAGCAAGTAACTGTTATACACTTGGTGGTTTGTTTAAAACTGATGTGAAACATGAACTAACTTTAATCACATGAGAGAATACCCAATAATATGGTTTGTTATAAATAACATTGTAATGCGACAGAAATTGCTATTGCATTAGAAATACCATTTGGTTGCAAATATAGCCCAATACTACTAGACCTATGCAAACAGTATTTACATTAGTTGTATTGCTCAACTAGAACTGTAGTCAAAGTACATTTTGCAGACACACTTAATTCTTTTATACTCTTCTGTTGTTAGGAAAAGAATGACACTGTTTACTATGATTAAAGGTAAATGCAAATAAAATGTCATAATATTTATAATAAACTACATGTTACATGTACAGTTAATGTTTCAGCTTAAAAAATAAAAATACTTGACTGTAATTATCACTAATAGTACTGTTCCGCTTTTTGTATTTTTATATACAGGTACAACCAAAGTTACCACAATAAACAATAAAGAACACAACAGCTGACCAAGGTCAAGCACTTCAATTCCACTAATTTCATAAGTCAAAAGATAAGTGCAACAACTCCCAGCATCCGCCGTTGAAAGATGCCAATTTAGTATAAAAGTCCACACAAAAGGAAGGTGCACTTGATAGAAGTCAAACAGGAGACGCACTTGTAGTCCAAAAAAGTTCTTCTTTTTATTTAATCTTGTTTAAAACCGGCACAGAGCCAACGCGTTTCGTTCCCTAGTGCCACGGGAACTTTGTCAGGTCTGTAACAATTATAAAAACCGACATAAATATACATATAATATATACAATAAATATACAAACTTTATGAACAATACAAAACACTAATAGAACAGACGACCCAAGAAACAGTACAAAGATTAAAACACATACATCAACAAATAACAACAAAGGCACATAAAAACATATGTTTGATGGTGACTTTAAAACCATTATTTGACCTATCGTCGTACAATCGATCCAATTAAGAAAAAGTAGTGAACAGATAGAAATTCAAAGGTGGGAGAAGAAAGACAACAGTAAAGGAATTCCAAGATCATACTAAGAAACCTGAATAGGAAAAACAAAGGGGAGAAAAGAGTATCAGTAAAACGATAATAGTATCTAGACATAGTAAACCAAAGGTACCAGAACAGGCACACCACCTGAAGATTATGAGAATTAAAAGAAGATTCTTTATGTGAAACAAAAGGGGAGAACCAAGACAAAGTGAAGATCAATAACTGCGAAAATCTGATCAGAAATCCACAGAGTAGAGCCCAATAACTGCGATACTCTTTTCTCCCCTTTGTTGTCTCCTATTCGGGTTTCTTAGTATGATCTTGGAATTCCTTTACTGTTGTTTTTCTTCTCCCACCTTTGAATTTCTATCTGTTCACTACTTTTTCTTAATTGGATCGATTGTACGACGATAGGTCAAATAATGGTTTTAAAGTCACCATCAAACATATGTTTTTGTGTGCCTTTGTTGTTATTTGTTGATGTATGTGTTTTAATCTTTGTACTGTTTCTTGGGTCGTCTGTTCTATTAGTGTTTTGTATTGTTCATAAAGTTTGTATATTTATTGTATATATTATATGTATATTTATGTCGGTTTTATAATTGTTACAGCCCTGACGAAGTTCCCGTGGCACTAGGGAACGAAACGCGTTGGCTGTGTGCCGGTTTTAAACAAGATTAAATAAAAAGAAGAACTTTTTTGGACTACAAGTGCGTCTCCTGTTTGACTTCTATCAAGTGCACCTTCCTTTTGTGTGGACTTTTATACAAAGTTACCACAATACCTTCTGAAAAAAATTAAAAGGAAAATTTACTCCAAATATATTTAAGAAAATAGAAAATGGTAAGAGTAGTATTGCTTGTTTGCAAAGTAGGAGATGAGTTTGTGCTGATGATATGTTTCTGCATGCAAAAAAACCACAACTGCTAGTATGTCTAAAGAACACACCTACAGAAATGAAATTGTTCTCTGTTGTACAGGCGTACAAGGAGGGAGACCATTAGAAATATTAGCTGTAAACAGTTAAAAAACAGAGTACCTGGTAATTTACTACAAAATAATCCCACTTGCATAAATCATACTCCAAAACTTAAACATAAACAATATTTTCACTTGATTGTTAAAAAAGCCTTTGCTGTGACAAGAAAATTATTTATTTTAACAAACGAATTGCATGAAAACACTCACACATTTATTTTGACTTACAAATTATGAAAGTTGGTCAAAAAACATTGAATCGGCTAAACGTATCTTACGTATTTGGAGGCTGATGGAGACAAACGTTCAATAGTGAAACATACTTTCACGAAGAAGGTTAACATACAAATACTAATTGGGTCCTATCTGCAAACAGTCAAGGACGTTGCATGGTATGCATGGTTATGCATGGCTCTGTTGTTGGGCTAGAGAAAAAAGTGAAAAATGTAACAGAGCACTCAAACCAGGATTTTGAGGAAAAAGCAAGTAAAGATCCTGTTTACCAATGGAATTGCATATAAGTATGCAAGATTGAGACAAAATCTATGGAAAACTACCAAACTTTCTTACTATATTTTAAAAAAAGCATTGGCCTTCATGATCCTATGAAAAAATTGACGTATTAGATTTTCTTTATTCTTTGTTATTCCGTTTTCCACAATAATACTGATTGGATGGAGTAATAGTTGGGCACTTCTCAATCATGTTTTTCAAAGATTATGTTTATGGCTATGGTACTGATCATTGAATTCTGACCTTAATTAAGTCTCATAGGAATCACATAAAGATATAAGTGGCCATATATATAGGCAATTAATTCTTGTAAAATTGCATGCCACTGCTTAGACTCTTTCACCATGGGTATTGAATTTTTGCACGTGTATTTTTCACTGTTATTTTCACTTCTATTTGATTTTTATGGATTAATTCACCTGATGGCAATGCCGCTTCTCAGTTGGTTCACAGATTAATATGTTTAATTATTTGAATATGTTAAAGTAACAATTCAATATTGTTCCTTGGCAATGAGAGCTGCCAATTTTAGCGTTATTGGGGATTTGAACTTGCATCTTGACAGCCCCCAGGACTCGGAAGTGGGTAACTTCTCTGCAGACCTGGCGGCGTGTCAGCTGCACCAACATGGTTCAAGGTCCCACCCACTCCGCTGGCCATTTGCTAGATCCAGTCTTCTCTAACCTTCCCTCCCTCACAGTCAAAACTCCCATCCCGGTGTGCTGGTCCGACCACTATCTGATCCCCATGACACTCTCGGGGGTAGAGCCCTCCTGGAGGGTGCTCCAGAAGTCCTCTCTTAAGCGCCCCTGGCATAAATTAAATATTGACCAATTCCATGCCCTCCTCTCTATGAACACACTCAGCATGCCGGATGATCTGGATGCTGCCGATAAAGCACTATCAGACTGGATCCTCCTCCCTCTGGACACACTTATTCCTGCCAAATGGTCTAAGTGCCGTAACACCAAATCCAGTCCTTGGTATAACGACAAGCTCGCTACTATGCGTAAAGCATGTAAAAGGTTGGAGCGGGCTTGTAGACGGGATTATGACCCGATCCTGAAGGGGTGTTATCAGGCATCCATCAAGAAGTATCACAGGGCTATTCAGACAGAACGGGCAGCTTACTTTGCAGACAAGATCAGGAGCAGCAGTAACCCCACCAAAAGTATCTTCTCTATACTTAAAGATCTTAAAGCAGCAGGGGTATCTGCAGCGCCCTCGATTACGTCAGATGAGCAATGTGAGGCTCTCGCCACCTTTTTTGTTAACAAGGTGGAAAACATCTATAAGACCTTTCCTCAAGCTGCTATGTGTTCTGACCCTGTGTGCAGACCCCTTCCTACTCACACGCTTGCCGCTTTCCCACCGATCTCTCAGGATGAGCTGTGCTCACTATGTAGCAAGGTTAAATCCGGCTCTCCTGCTGACCCCATGAAGCCTGATCAATTTATGAAATTGCTACCTGTGCTTCTTACACCTCTGGGTCAGGTGATTAACATTTCCATGTCAATGGCAACTGTCCCTAGGACTTGGAAGCAAGCAAGGGTTGTTCCCTTGCTAAAAAACACCACCCTCGATACAGCTAAACCTGAGAACTTTCGTCCTATTTCTCTCCTGCCGTGGGCATCCAAGATCTCTGAGGCCTACATAAATTCCATCTTGACAGGATTCTTGGAAGAGAATAACATACTAGATCCCTCTCAGAATGGCTTTCGCCCGGGCCACAGCACGGAGTCTGCTCTCCTAGCTGTGACCGAACATCTGAGGGTAGCACCAGATGCGGGACGTACTTCTGCACTGATCTTATTAGATCTCAGTGCCGCGTTTGACACGGTTTCTCACCAGATCTTGCTGCAGAGGCTGGAGGAGGCAGGCATTGTGGGCTCTGCCCTGTACTGGTTCGTCTCTTTTCTGTCTGAGAGGACCTTCCAGGTAACCGCCCCCCCCTTTCGCCTCCATGGTCCATACTATTAAGCAAGGTGTGCCACAGGGCTCAGCTTTGAGCCCAACGCTTTTCAACTTGTACGTCCAACCACTAGCAGCTGTGACCAGGAGTAGAGGGCTTACAGTAGTTTCATATGCAGACGATACACAGTTGGTAGTTGCATTCTCTGACGATTCCGCGCGGGACGCTCTTAAGTTTCGGAGCGATCTCGCTGCTATCGCTGAGTGGATGACTGCCAACTGTCTCCAGCTCAATGCCAGCAAGTCTGAGGTTCTGCTGGTAGGGAAAGATTCTGAGCTGTGGAGTGAACGCTGGTGGCCTGCTACCCTGGGCTGCGCACCCACCCCCAAACAGTTGGTGACAAATCTAGGTGTTTGGGTGGACTCGGCCCTCAGCTTCCAGGTCCAAACCAAGAAAGTGGCAGGGACCTGTTTTGGTATATTGCGGGGGCTCAAACAGCTGTTGGGCTTTTTTGATCCGTCCATCAGGCAGGTTATTGTTCAGGCCTCCGTTTTGTCGAGACTGGATTATGCTAGCTCGCTCTACCTGGGGACGAACAAGACTGAGATTCTGAGATTGCAGAGGGTCCAAAACATAGCTGCTAGAACTCTCCTTGGCCTCCCTAGAACCTGCTCCACTACTAGTGCTATTCGTTGGCTACATTGGCTGCCGGTCGCCAGATGTGTGGAGTTTAAGTCCCTCTGCATTGCTTTTAAAATTCTGAAATTTTCCTCTCCTGGCATCTTGGCCAACCTGCTTTCATCATATACACCCACCCGCCAACTCCGCTCGATGGGTCAACATCTGGCGGTTGTTCCCCGGGTTAGGAGGGTGCGTGCTGGTGGGCGCTCCTTCCGCACACTGGCAGCCAAACTCTGGAATTCTCTTCCTATACACATCCGCAGCATTGATAACTACCTGGCATTCCGTAAGGCTATTAAAACCCACCTCTTCTCTCCACTATAGGCCGTGCTTGTGTCAGTAGCCTCCATTTTTTTTGCTATTAGCGCTGGGACGCCCCTTTGCCGGGGCAGCTGCGTGCTTTATAAAACAGTATAACATAACATAACAATTCAATATGTCATCACTCCATGAATTCAAATTGTATGTAGTATAATTTTGGTATTTATATCAGGAACACATTTATTTCGAATTTGTTCTGCGGCCTATTAGACCATTATGAAACAATAAGTCTGTTTTCCCGGTTTCATCCACGAATAGTATGTTTTCTATTCTTATAAACAGGATGTATATTTCTTGAGACTGTGGGGCCATTTCTGTAACTTGACAAAGGCTTCTGTAAACATGAAACACTGATGTTTGCACAATAAACTGGTGTGCTCCAGCTGGTTTGCTGTGTTCTTTGTCCTAATGTGAATTTGGAAGTTACTTGGTATTTATGTAATATATGTACCAACTTCATGAGATTTACCGTTAACTTACCTTCTCCTTTACTCTTCGATTTTATATATTACTAGCAGTACCTGTAAGTTGAAAGATAGCGATAATAACTAGCTCTGTATTATAATGAATTTGGAAATAGTTTTAACAAGAACCTTTTTCCTTTTTTTTGTTTTCTGGTTCCATTGGCTTTTTTTCCTCCAGAAAATGTAGGTCAACGGGACTGAGTAAAAAACAAGCAAAAAATGCACTCAACAGGGCACCAAAAAAACCTGCACCAAAGAAAAAGAGCGGTAAGAAATTACATGCCCACGATGAATATTCAAGTCTCTCTCCCCTGTGGCAATAACTATTTGGCAGTATAGGCGGTAAGTCGCAGTCCCCGCAAAGGGCTCTGAAATGTTGCTCTGCATATTCATCAACAAAGCAGAAGCAGCAGCAGGCTTATTTAACTTTTGAACAAGTCAAAAGCACAACAGAAATGAGCCAAAATATTAACCAACTTTCTATTTACTGGAAAAGAAAATTCCAGCATATCAGAATCTTTATTACTATTGCGGAACACTGCAGTACTCCCGAGATAGCACTGTGGTACCGGTGAAATTCCCCCAAACAATGATGATGCGCTACATAATGGTAGTATGCAACCAATTCCCTCCTTACAAGTACTACTTTTCAGGTACAAAACCAAACATTACTTTTGTAATTCATTTCTCTAAAAGAAAAAAAGAAAAAAAAAAAAATATATATATATATATATATATATATATATATATATATATATATATATATATATATATCAATATAACTGCAACAGTTCAGCGCGCTCTCAGGAAAGCAGAATTCCGAAACGTTAAGGTTCCACAGTGTTTATTCCACAACGCGTTTCGATTTCCAACGAAATCTTGATCACGTGAAACGTGCAACATAAACAAAAGACTTAAATAGCCTGAAAGTAAACGTGGAGAACACAATAGAAAAGGGACCACACTGTTGGTAATGGCGGACATATTGGAGTGGTGGCTTGAACACAAACACAAAATGTTATGTATTGCGACACGAATGCACTGGGATACCACAATGTAGGTACAGCTCATGCATGACACAAATTCAATGCAAAATACACATTTATAATACAAACTCATGCGTAAATCTTGTGGCCGGCAGTGTGATCAAAAGACAATGAAACTTTATCAAAATCTTGAAACTCATCAAAATCTTGAGCCTCACACCCTTGGCAAAAATACAGAAAGTATATTTTACAAGGTCAAAGAGCAAATTGGCACTCGCTATGTCCTCTTAGGGGCAATACAAGGTCTCATCATGTACAGTGTGTACAAAAGCATCCAAGAAAAAATCCAAGAATAAACATACTAATACACGGCAAGTGCCTGCAAGTGTATTGACACAAAAACTAAAATAGACACTGCAAAAGGACATAATGACGACTGGATGTCTCACTGCATAATCTAGAGACAGAGGTGTGAGATGTCAGATATATCATGTTAATATATTGAATAAGTATCCTCATCTTGAGTAAACTACCCTCGTGATGTAGATAAAGATACTGTCCCACAGCATCATCCTGTACCCTGGCGTTGGAAAACACTATCATGGGCAAGTGCCCAAATCCCTACAAGTACAGGTACAGGCCACATAATGCTAAAAATGTGAGTGCCCCACAGAAGAACAGAATCAGAGTCCAATAACGAGCAAGTGTCACTGAGCCAATCAATAAGAAATGTCCATGCCACACGGAGGTCCCATGTTGAATACATAAGGAGACAGAGCCCTGTCCCTCTAGACTCCACTTACTTGTATACAGGTCAAAGCCAATGATACGTGCCGATGTGCAAATGGGGAAAAGGGTAGGTGGCCCGTGCAGGTGAATACAGGTGGGTGGGCCCCTTCCTTTCCTCCTAAAAAAGAAACAAAAGAACAGAAAAAAGAGATTAAAAAGTGCGAACACTTGCTACCTACACCAAATGAAAGGAATATATATGTTACATGAAGTAAATTAATATCATGAATTGCTGTTCTGATGCATAGGAGGAGAAGGATATACAAACATATGTATAAAGAATGTATAAAAAGAGAGAAAAGAGAGATTAACCGATGTGGTATAATCCCACCTTGCTCGAGAAGCACAAGCAATTTATATATATAAAAACGAAAGAAACAGATATGAGATAAAGGGTACACAGAGAGCAAGTCATAGAGGTATATCAGACATACACATCATCGAGATCCAGGATAGAAAAACTAAGGATAAAAACTAATGATCCTTGAGATGTATGGCAAGCTCCTCATCCTGGTTCAATCCCCCAGGAGTCTTAGTCTGAAAGTTTATGATGTGTTTGGACTCCCTCTGTCTAAGAGTAAGAACCCTGTTGCCACCCCGGGAGTTCCTATCAACCTGTTCGAGGATAAAGAAACTCAAACTAGATGAATTGGAAAAATGCTTATCTTGAAAATGGCGTGCTACAGGATATTTTTGGTCTAGGTTAGTAATAGCTCTGCTGTGTTCCAATATACGTTTTTTTGCCATGAGTGTTGTACTACCAATATACCATAGTTTGCATGTGCATTCTATGGCATATATGACGAAGGTCGAACTGCAGGTAAGGAATTGCGATATCTCCCTCTTAACCCCATTGTAGTCGACCTGATTACAAAATTTACTGTTTTTACAGGCCTTACAGTGACCACAGGGGAAGAAACCTTTAAGGCTGTGCATATTTCTATCAGGATAGATGGTGATGTCACTGTGTACTAACAGGTCCCTGACACTCCTGCCTCTCCTATAGGTTATGTTGGGTCTGTTGGGTATGGTGTCCCCAATGACAGTATCAGTTTTCAGTATATCCCAGTTTTTGGTCAGGATCCGGTTGATATCTTTGGAGTCCGAGCTGTAAGTCATGATAACCCTAGTGTTCTCAACATCAGTGTCAATAGGTGGGATAGGTGCATCTGCGATAGTCTGTGTTCTGTCAATGACATCAGCTCTCTTCCTGGCCTTCTTGAGTACCCAAAATGGGTATCCTCTCTCCTTGAAGCGCTCAATAATGGCATCCCTTTCTAGTTGATAGGCCTCTTCAGTGTTACAGTTTCTTTTTGCCCTCAGCAGCTCACCATAAGGGATGCTCCATTTCAGAGCCTCCGGGTGACTGCTGAGGGCATGAAGGACACTGTTGCCTGCTGTCGATTTTCTAAATAGGGCAGTGTGGACCTGATTGTGTTTGATTTCCAGACTAACATCTAAATATACTGTTCTGTTCTTACTGATGTTACCACTGAGTAAGATGTTACGATCATTGTCATTGAGTTTGTCTATGAACATTTGTGCTTTGTGTTCCTGACCTACCCAAATGATAAACAGATCATCGATGTAGCGTAGCCACATCGAAACATGTGTTAAGTCGATCTGGAAATTAGGGTCAGAGAATATATCTTCCTCCCAGTTCCCCATAAACAGATTGGCAAAACTGGGAGCAAAGCACGATCCCATGGCAGTCCCAGTTGTTTGTCTGTACAGGGTGCCATTGAACATGAAGATGTTATTCTTAAGACAATATTCTGTCATGTCCAAAAGCATCCGGCTATGTTCACGAAATCTCATGGGTCTAGTATTGAGATAATGTGCGCATGCCTCAAGACCCTGCTGATGGTCTATGATGGTATAGAGACTATGAACATCAAGGGTGATGAACAGATGATCATCTCCCCATCGTACGTCTTGTATTTTCTTAAGAAAATCCTTGGTAGCTCTGATGTAACTAGGAAGTTTGCTGACATAGTCCCGCAAAAAATGGTCCACATATTTGGAAATATGTTCCGCTACGCTACCCCGTGATGAGACAATAGGACGCCCAGGAGGTTTGCTGGGGTCCTTGTGTATCTTAGGAAGAAGGTAGAGGACAGGGAGTACAGGATGATCTTTTTTAAGGTAACAAAACTCCTCCCATTCCAAAACCCCTTTGTCTCTTCACACGGTAAGTTTGTCCCAAATGGTGATAATGCTGGTGTTGTAAGCCTCCAAAGGAATAGGCACATAGAAATTGATATCATCTAATTGCCTATGTGCCTCTGCTATGTAAAGATCTCTATCCAAGATGACAACATTGCCACCCTTGTCCGCCGGACGGATGACAATGCTGTCATCTTCGGTGAGAGACTTGAGTATCTGTCTCTGTTCTAAGGTGAGATTATTGTCCCCTTTGTATCCAGTCCTCTTGGTTTGGTGTCTGAATCTATTGAATGCTTTACCAACACAGTCATGGAATGTGTCTATATTGTCATGAGGTAAACTGGGCAAAAATAAAGATTTGGGCTTAAAGCATGAGCTGTACCTACATTGTGGTATCCCAGTGCATTCGTGTCGCAATACATAACATTTTGTGTTTGTGTTCAAGCCACCACTCCAATATGTCCGCCACTACCAACAGTGTGGTCCCTTTTCTATTGTGTTCTCCACGTTTACTTTCAGGCTATTTAAGTCTTTTGTTCATGTTGCACGTTTCACGTGATCAAGATTTCGTTGGAAATCGAAACGCGTTGTGGAATAAACACTGTTGAACCTTAACGTTTCGGAATTCTGCTTTCCTGAGAGCGCGCTGAACTGTTGCAGTTATATTGGTATTGAATGACCGGTGTGCTCCGCCGGCGTGCGCGCCACTCTCCAGGGGTCCCCGACAGTCCAGAAGGAGCTCTTCTTGTACATATATATATATATATATATATATATATATATATATATATATAATATATATATATATATATATATATATATATATATATATATATATATATATATATATATATATATATACATACATATAATTATCTACTGGCGGTCGCCAGTAGATAGTTATAGTTAGGACCTATTTTCCATAGGAAATCCGCGACATTCTATTTGAAATAACTCTTGCGTCGGTTGACGAATCTTCGCGAAATTTTCAAACTTTATGGCCCGCTCCGGTCCGCTCCTACCCTGAAAGTCTCAGGGTGATTCGTCAAGCGGGGGCCGAGAAAAAGGGGGTCCCAAAACGTGTTTTCCCCATTCATTTTCCCATAGGAAACTTTAGACACGGCTACAGCCCGAACTGCTGAACGGAATTACACCAAATTTGGCAAAGAGGTAGTTCTTGGTTCAGAAAGAACACTTTTTGTTAAATGGTGTAAATCTGTTCAGTAGTTCCTGTGAAAATCAAAATGAAAATCACATATATATCTATGGCCGCGTCGGATTCGCGCACCCTGAGCGCACCCTGCGCGCACCGTCCCGATCACGAGCTGCAAGTTAATTGGCTTTGAAGTGGCTGTCAACACTCCAAATCAGGAAGTGTTGGCAGCCATTTTGTCCCTCGGTAGAACCGAGGGACAGAAACAAGTGCGCAAAGCGCAAAAAGGGGGCAGGGTAGAAACACCCTGACCCCCTAGGTCTGCTCAGGGGGTCCCACAAGGACCCCCCGGGCAGAAAAAAGCATTTTTTTTTTTAAATCGGCAGGATGCGCTCAGGGTGCGCGGATCCTGCCGATTAGAAAAAAACCCAGAAGAAACAAGTGCGCAAAACGCACAAAGGGGGCAGGGTAGAAACACCCTGACCCCCTAGGTCTGCTCAGGGGGTCCCACAAGGACCCCCTGGGCAGAAAAAAGCATTTTTTTTTTTTTAAATCGGCGGGATGCGCTCAGGGTGCGCGGATCCCGCCGAGAAAAAAAAAAAACGAAGCGCGGTCTCCCGCGCTTCGTTGTTAATTGGCCCCCGGGTGGGCCAAGTCCTGGGGGCATGCAGGGGTTTCTTTTTAATATGTGGGGGGGCCTCTAAGGCCCCCCAAACCCCGGGGACCATCACCCCCCGGGGCTTAAACAAAAATAATGGTGCGGGAGGGCTCTTTGCCCTCCCGCTGCCCCGGGGACCGCCACCTCCCCGGGGCTTCTTTTTTAAAATGTTTTAACCTG
Organism: Calotriton arnoldi; assembly: GCA_963921515.1. Taxonomy (NCBI): domain Eukaryota; kingdom Metazoa; phylum Chordata; class Amphibia; order Caudata; family Salamandridae; genus Calotriton; species Calotriton arnoldi. The sequence goes on along the minus strand of CAWUFW010024818.1, from coordinate 29,352 downwards.
TGTGGGGGGGCTCCAGCCCCCCCACACGCCCCGGGGACCGCCACCTCCCCGGGGCACTAAGAAATTTAAAATGGGGGTCCGTTTTGGACCTCCGAAGCCCGGGGACCACCACCTCCCCGGGGCTTTCTAGATGTGAGGAGGGGGCCGCGCGGCCCCCTCTTGGAGCTTGTGGTGGCCCTGGGGACTGTCACCCCCAGGGCCAGCTCCTGCAGTGTCCCGGGGTGCCTACCCCCGGGACACTGCTGTTTGCAATGACAGGACGGGAGCCTCGCGGCTCCTGTCCTGTCATTACAAACTTGCTTTGGATATTGGAAGCGAGAGCAGGAAACCTGCTCTCGCTTCCAATATCCAAAGCAAATAGCTTTCCACATGGGGAGCAGCATCTTAGCTGCTCCCCATGTGGAAAGCAATGCCAGCTCCCATAGGACACGGGGAGCCGGCGGGACTGTGGGGGTTTGGGGACCCCCCCACAGTCCCCAACGAGAGGCCAGGCCCCGGGGGATGGGGTCCCCGGGGCCATAAGTGGCCAGGAGGGGGCCACACAGCCCCCACGCCCCTAAAAAAAAAAAAAAAAAAATATTTAAAGGCCGGCCCCGGGGATGGGGTCCCAGGGGCCTTAAATGGCCTGAGGAGGGGGCCACGCAGCCCCCTCCAAATTTTTAATTAAAAAAAGAAGGCTTGCCCCGGGGGATGGGGTCCCCGGGGCCAATACAGGCCCAGGGAAGGGGGCCACGCGGCCCCCTTCCCGTTTTTTTTACATTTTATTAAAAAAAAAAAAACTCCTCAGGCCCCGGGGGATGGGGTCCCCGGGGCAAAAAGTGGCTGAGGGAAGGGGGGCCACGCAGCCCCCCTCCCAATCAAAAAAAAAAAAAAAAAAAGACCGGCATCGTGCCAGAGGCCCGCCCCCTCCCTGCAGCAGTCTGCAAACGCGCCCCCTGGCGCGTTTTGGAAGGGGAAGTAATTCCCCTTGAATACTGTGGGTCCCTGGGGGCAAACTAGCCCACCAGGAACCTCCAGTATGCGCCAGGGGGCTGCGTTGCAGAGAGGTGTACAAAGGCCACGCCCCTTTTTACACCTCTCTGCAACGCTGCTCTGTGGCGCTTTTGGAAGTACATGGTGGGCTAGTTGGACTCCAGGGACCCTCAGGATTCAAGGGGACTTAATCCCCCAACTTAAAACGCGCCACGGGCGTGTTTGCACAGTGGTGAAGGGAGGGGCGGGGCTTCAGGTGACATGTGTGCAAACAGGCCCCGTGGCGTGTTTTAAGATGGGGAATTAAATCCCCTTCAATCCTGAGGGTCCCTGGGGGCCAACTAGCCCAACAGGTACGTCCAGAAAGCGCCACAGAGCTGCGTTGCAGAGAGGTGTAAAAAGGGGTGTGGCCTCTGTACACGTCTCTGCAACGCAGCCCCCTGGCGCATACTGGAGGTTCCTGGTGGGCTAGTTGGCCCCCAGGGACCCTCATGATTCAAGGGGACTTAATCCCCCAGCTTAAAACGCACCACGGGGCACATTTGCACAGATGTCACCTCAGGCCCCGCCCCCTCCCTTCACCATTGTGCAAATATGCCTCTAAAATCAGCCGAAATACGAATTCCGATTTACTCACCTGTTATCAGGAGAGACCTCAGTGCTGCATCTTTCAGCCCAGTACTGGTCCTGAAAAGTAATTCTAACCGTACTTACCAGTAACTTGAATTTCCTTCCATAGGCTAACATTGACTGGTTTCACTTGGAAATTCTTCTAAGTGTGCAGATTTGGAACTTTATAATATTCCTCTAAAATCAGCCGAAATACGGATTCCGATTTACTCACCTGTTATCAGGAGAGACCTCAGTGCTGCATCTTTCAGCCCAGTACTGATCCTGAAAAGTAATTTTAACCGTACTTACCAGCAACTTGAATTTCCTTCCGTAGGCTAACATTGACTGGTTTCACTTGGAAATTCTTCTAAGTGTGGAGTTTTGGAACTTTATAATATTCCTCTAAAATCAACCGAACTATGAATTCCGATTTACTCACCTGTTATCAGGAGAGAACCCAGTGCTGCATCTTTTAGCCCAGCACTGACCCTGAAAAGTAATTCTAACCGTACTTACCAGTTTCCATACGAATCCATTGTCTGGTTTTCAGCAGAAAAGTTTCAAAGTGTCGATTTTCACAAATTACAAATATTCCTTAAAAATCGCCTGTATGACTTAAACGCATTCTTTCAACTGTTTACAGGAGATGCACCAGTGCTGGATCCAGGATCCAACACTGAGTAAGAAAAAGTAACGATAACACTACTTACCTGCTAAGTGAATTTCCTCCCATAGGATAACATTGGTGATTCTATGTGAAAAAGTTTCTAAGTGTCAACTTTTAAAATACAATAATATTCCTTAAAAATCACTACTGTAACCAAAACGCTTTTACTCAACTGTTTACAGGAAATGTCCCAGGACTGAATCTAGGATCCAGTCCTGTGGTTAGAAAAGTAATCCATAAAGTAACTAATTGCATTTAACTAGAAATTCACATTGAGGTCAATGTTGCATTGTGTTTGAAATTGTGTTGCCCATTGCAACAACTGTAACTACTGTACTTAAAACTCTATTGCCTATTTGCAAACTATTTAAACTAAAGTAATTCATTCTGAGAAAGTATATTTTGTAATGTAATGTATAATGTAATTACAATGTAATTTAATAAATAAAATATCTAAAAATAAATAGTTTTAAAAAATGTAGTAAATCAGTATCAAAAAAATAAATATAACAATTAATACATTTAAAAATTGTCATTTACAAAACCTTTGAAATTCACTGAAAAAACCATAGGTTTTAGGGGCGTTATAGTTAGAAATTAGCATTTAAAAAACCTTTGAAATTCACTGAAAAAACCATAGGTTTCAGGCACGTTATAGTTAGAAATTAGCATTTAAAAAACCTTTGAAATTCACAGAAAAAACCATAGGTTTCAGACACGTTATAGTTAGAAATTAGCTATTAAAAAACCTTTGAAATTCACTGAAAAACCATAGGTTTTAGGGACAGTTATAGTTAGTTGGACATTTCACTCGTACAAAACCCGTGAAATTCCCCCGTTATAGTTAGTTCAGCTAACTATAACTCGCGCCCCCGCAATGCATGTCATTTGAGATGTCATCAGTGATGTCATCAGTGATGTCACTGACCATGTCATGAGTGATGTAATATGTGACGTCATCAGCAGTGCATTGCGGGGGCGCGAGTTATAGTTAGCTGAACTAACTATAACGGGGAATTTCACGGGTTTGTACGAGTGAAATGTCCAACTAACTATAACTGTCCCTAAAACCTATGTTTTTTCAGTGAATATATATATATATACATATATATATATATATATATATCAGGAACACTCCGCTTGCATCCCCTTGCCACCAGTTACAGTAACGGAGCACGGACCACGTTGTAGTACAAATTGAAGTTTTAATCAACTCCTTCAACACCAGCCATCATGACGCGTTTTGACCCCAAGAGGCCTTGATCACATGACGCGCTCTCAGGTTACAGGTAGGTTTAAATACAGTTTTTTTCATTTTCTCTTAAAGTGACAATGTACTGGGTGTTTTTTACAGTTGACATAAAGAAAAAACTTGGCCTTTTTGCAAAATTGTTGTAAAATACAAATAAACATCGGAATTTTTTTTAGCACAGTTTATGTAAATATAAATATATATTTATATATGTAAAAAATATATATATATCTCATTTCATTGTTAAAACCTAATAGATGTCTAAAAACCACTGTTTTAAAAGCATAATAAATAAGCAATTTAATACCACTTGTGTAAATTATATCACATATCTTATAGTGGGTCCATCTGTTTCGGCCTGGGTTTAACAACATCTATACTTTAATTAGGTCCCCAATAACAATTTTTTCCGATGTATAGTTTGCTTTAATTTGTAGTGTAAGCCTTCAATTCATTAATGGGGACTGTTGGTAACGTCACCTAAGAATATTGGCTTGTCTGTAACCCTACACTTTTCAGGCGTGCTTGACGTTCAGGTTTAAATACCTGAATTTCTGTCTTCACTCTGTTAATTGATCCGATTTTAAAATGTAGATGTTTTGTTACAGTACTAGTATATGTCAACATAAATTATCCTAAAAACTCCCAGTTACATGAAGTGCTAGTGCAAAATGTTTAATATTACTAAAGTGCAATGTGCAAGTTATACTATTATTTTAAAAACACCCTAACTAAAACCGTGAAATTTGTGTTAAAAGTGGGTTTTAAAAGCAACAGTGGTTTTCATTTAAGATTAAATTATCTTGTTTTGAGCTGTTAATAATGATGTTACAGACAATAAAAGATGCAAACTATGCAGCATGCGTGTGTTAAAGCGGCTATAGGCAAGTAAAAAGCTCCTCGGTGGCATTCAGGCCCCCTGGGGACTTGGTGTCGAGATTTAAGATATAGAGAGTCTCTAAATATCTTAGGGCTTTTTCCCTGTTTCCTCCTCTCTTTTTGGGTGGGATGGCATCTATCAGGAAATATGTGAGTCCCTTAGGATCTCCATTGTGTTTTTCCTCGAAGTGCCTGGCCACCGGGTAAGCTTGATCATGAATCTTAATGGCTCTAATGTGCTGGAGCACCCTCTTGTGCCCCTGTGGTGAGGTGTGGTGCAGCGGCCAGGGCAGCTGACTTCGGAGCACAGGGTTCACGGTTCGATTCCTGGCTGCGGCAGCTCAGCTCAGCACCATCTGACTCTGGGCAATAGCTCACTTAATTTCCACGACGGCCCCCAGCGCCTTGAGACCCGTAAGGGTGAGTAGCTGCGCTATATAAAAACGGACTTACATTTATTTATTTTTACTGTAGAATTGTACTACCTACATATTGTAGGCCACAAGGGCACTCCAGCACATAGACAACATACTCACTTTTGCATGACAAAACTTTGGTGATAGATTTTTCCACTTCACTGAAGGGTGTTTTATAAGACGTCTTGTTCACACCAAACTGGCATGCTTTGCAACTCTTACATTTGTGGAAACCCTTTCTCTGGGATAACCATGTGCCTGTTGGTCGGCCTCCTACATCATTATGAACTAGGGAATCTCTCATCGAGGGTGCCCTACTAAATGTGATGGAGGCTTGCCTGGGTAGCAAATGTCCTATGACGGGATCACCTAACAGGAGTGGCCAGTTTCTCTTAATGATATTTTTTATGGTTTTGTGTTGACGATTATAGCCAAAAATCATTCTGAAGGTTGTGTCTTCATTGCCCTGATTAGTCTTTTTGTTTTTGGATACTTTTTTTGGAGGAGAGTTTCCCGTTGGATTTCTGTACTCTTCTTTATAGCTGCATTAACGCATGCTGGTGCATAGCCTCTAGCTAAAAATCTAGCTTTGCTGTCTGCCTGTGCTTTAATTAACTCCTCTCGGCAACTGCATATCCTCTTCAGTCTAAGCATCTCCCCATAGGGGATGCTATAGATTAAATGAGGTGGATGGGAACTGCTTGCATGTAACTTAGAGTTTCCTGCCGTGGGTTTTCTGTGCAGTGTGGTCTCTATCTTATTTTCCTTGATAAATACCTCAACATCAAGGAAAATAACTCTTTCTGAACTGATGGTAGACGTAAAATGGAGATTGAGGCTGTTGTTATCGAGATCATCTACAAATTCTTGTGCAGCCATAATGGGACCTTGCCATACAACAAACAAATCATCAATAAATCTATACCAGCATTTTATATTGTTAATCAATGTTGTTTCATGTTGCTTATGCAGGATCAGCTCCTCCCACCACCCCATATGCAAACAAGCATAGCTGGGGGAGAAGCTGGCCTCATAGCAACACCCCGTTGTTGTTGATAGTGGGTGTTCTGAAAAAGGAAAATGTTATTTTTCAAACAAAATTCAACCATATTGATGATCATTTTGCTATGTTGTGCTTGCTCTGGTGTTTTTTGGCAAGAAAATGACCCAGAGCCCTGAGTCCGTCCTGATGGTTGATTGACGTGTAAAGCGATGTCACGTCTAAAGTAATCAGTAGGTAGTCATCTTTCCACTCCATATTGTGTATTTTGGATAGAAAGTCCCCCGTGTCTCTAATGTATGAAGGCAGTTGCTGGACATGTTCCTGAAGGTGGTAGTCTACATACTGTGATGTTGCTTCTAGCAAACTGTTCCGAGCCGAAATTATTGGCCTGCATGGGGGCTTAAGGGGGTTCTTATGCACTTTTGGGATAAAGTATAAGATAGGTGTAACAGGGTGGTCGTTGCGTAGAAATTTGTATTCCTGTGTTGTGATCAGTCCAGCATTTTTCCATACTAATAGCTTGGTATAGAAGTTGTTGTACATCGTCCTGATTGATATCTGATCACAACGAAGGTAGCATTCCCTGTCTTTCAGTTGGTTGTTGGCCTCTTCAATATACGCTTTTTACTCCAAATGACCAAGTTGCCCCCTTTATCAGAGTTTCTGTATATATATATATATATATATATATATATTGGGCTACAAATATATAGCCCAAATCTACCAAATCAGAGATTTGATTTCTTAATTAAAATAAACTTTTAACAACATTAAATACACTATATTAAATAGGGACACAACTTGACGAAGTTTTACCTTCTAAAAATCCAATTTCAAATTCACACAAAAAAGCAAAGGTTACAACTTAGTTATGGTTAGGGGTTAAAACATTACAACACCAACACATTTAAAATACAAAAACATTGGAAATACAATAGTTATCATTTTTTTACGATCGAAAACAGCCTGGAGGCAAATTGAATAGAACAACAAACACAGCAAGGCAATAAAAGCAATCTACAAGTTTCTGATATTCCTGTATTGCTCACTGCACAAATACTACACGCTGAGACCAACAGTGACAATGAGATCTACAGATCAGTAGGCTCTACTCAGGAGCAGCTCCTACAAATTGAAATCACGCAACGAGGGGCGGGTAGTAGCCCGTTTAAATTAAAATCTACATTCATTCCATCTATGCCTAAAGACTCAATAGACATTTCATGAGAGAGTGACAGAGGACATTAAGAAACTGTACCATCGAGTGAACCACAAAAAACCACAAAAAACTGAAAAAGAAATACAGAGAGATTGAATACATCAAATTAACCAACAAACTTAGTAAAAATCATGAGGTGGTTGTCACAAAATCAGATAAAGGAGGCAACATTGTGATATGGCCAAAATCAGATTATGTCAAAGAAGCACAAAGGCAACTCTCAGATCAAGAATGCTATGGTAAATCCAACTTAAAAGAATACAACAAAGCAAAGGAATCCCTGAATAAAAAACTTTACCAGTTCAAACGGGATGGTCTTATATCATTAGAGGAATTTAAATTTTTGTGGGTGGAATATCCAGTGGTTCCAATAATTTACTTTATCCCGAAGATCCACAAAAACATCAGCCCAATTCCAGGACGACCGATAATATCAGCCATCAACAGTATGGGGGAACACATATCACAATATGTGGACTATTTCCCTCAAAGTTTGGTCAAAGATCTCCCCATATACATAAAGGACACAGGAGATTTTTTGAAAAAAGTTAAAGGCATTCAGTGGGAAGCTGACATGATGTTTATAACTTTGGACATAGAGTCATTATATACTTGCATAGACCATCAAATAGGACTCATGGCGGTCAAATACTTTTTAGATACCAGACCAGTAGAATGTTATGAACACAACAAAATGTTGATGGAATGCATATCATGGTGCCTCAACAACAACTACTTTATGTTTGGAAGTGATATGTACAAACAACTGAGGGGGGTTGCCATGGGGGCCTGCTTCTCTCCCAGCTATGCCTGTTTGATGGTAGGCTGGTGGGAGGAGCGGGCTCTCGGGGATACACACTCAGACATGTACGCCAGGCATGTGAAATACTGGCTCCGATATATAGACGATGTTTTCATTGTATGGCAAGGAAATGAAGAAAGTGCCACTCTGTTCATTAATAGCATTAATGATAATTCTGCAAATCTAAAATTCACCTCACATGTTAGCAAAGAGAGCATCGAGTTTTAGATGTTAGAGTATTCATTAGGGAAGGACATATTGCTACTACTCTACACAGAAAAACAACAGCAGGAAACTCCACGCTCCATGCTGACAGTGCACATCCCAAACACCTGGTACGGAGTATACCCTATGGGGAACTCCTGCGAATAAAAAGAATATGCAGTACCAAACAAGATCAAGATGAGTGCACACAGGAGGCGGTAATGAGATTTAGACACAGAGGGTACAGTGAGTCAGTCCTCAAGAAGGCGGTAGCCAAAGTGGCCCTAAAATCTAGAGAATCACTGTTGGAACCGAAAAACAAAATCATAGATGATTCTCAGGAAATAAATGCACCTAGACTCATCCTAACTTATAACCAGCAGGAAAGACAAATAAGGTCAATCATTAAACGGAATTGGCCAATCATTCTCACAGATGCGGTTCTGGCACCAAACCTAACAGATAATCCCACTATCACTTTCAGGAAGGGTGTCTCTATGAGGTCCCAAATTGTCAAGAATAGCCCTGAAATTCACTCTAAAAAAATGTGGCTACAGCCACGACAAGGGTTCTTCAAATGTTCAACATGCAGAGCATGTAAATTTGGAGAAAACACCATAAAGTATATGACCCCTTTCAGTCCCACTGAAACTTTGATCAAAGGCAGCTATAACTGTAGAACAGAGTACGCTGTATATGTTCTGACGTGCACCTGTGGCTTAAGATACGTGGGAAGCACAAAGCTACAGGTGCATGTCAGAATATTGCAACACCTATGAGCGATCGTAAATAACGATACAGCGTACCCAGTTGCCAGACATTTCAGGCTTGAACACAATAATGACTTAAAATGCCTGAAATATTTTGTCATTGCGGCGGTTCCCATCCCTCGTAGAGGAGGGAATAGGGAACGGTCTTTGCGCCAACTAGAATCTCGTATGATTCTAGAGCTTGATAGCAGATCTCCCAAAGGGCTTAACAACACGGAGGATCTGCACAATTTCCTGTAACGTGGAAAAATTAGATCTAATACTCAATAGCGATCCTGTAGACAACACTGCCCATGTCCATAGCACATGTAACAGTACGAAGGAATTGGACATATAAGAATGAATTAATTCAGGCATGATGTGGCATAGGTATATGCACAAATTGGTTTTCAGCTGCTAATCCACTGTTTTTAATCCCATTGTCTTTTAACTTTATAGTTTCTTAGCACTAGCACTTTATAGCTTGGTCGGGCGGCTGCCCTCCCAAGGTAACAACACTTGGTTATGCACTTAATTTTGCACTTTATACATACAGCGATGTATGCTCTAGCTTTTATCAGAAGACATCCCCAGTGTATATAGTTGTTACAATAGTTTAGACAGGTGACCAGTATGAACTAATGGGGCTATAATAGGTTACAGCATTAATGCAGTAATAGGAGTTTTACTCAGTACAACAGTCCCCCACACTATGTCCAAATGTTTAAATATGAAGAACTATTGTGATGTCAGGTGGGTCTTTGCACAGTTCAGTCGATTAACCAATATTAAATGTTGTAAAACTGCATTCATGCAGCAATATAAAAGGTTTTTTACACTGTATATTTATTATTTATCATTCAATTAATTGTATAAATATTTAAATATATATATTTATTTATTTATTTATTGAATTTAGATAAATATGAATGTAACGATTGAACCAATGCTTAATTTATGCAATAATTTATTCGTGTTTATGCAGTTATAAAAAAGCACGCTAGACTCATTGAAATGTCGCCTGCTGAAAATACACCTACAGCACATTGGAAATTACAATTGCCTGATTCATAGAGCATATAGATCGGAAAACAGACTATGTGAGATATTGCAACATAGTATGCTGTTTATGTTCATCTATCACGTGACACGGGGAAGTATAACACAACAGTATAAAAATGTAGGCGGACTGCGTTTCTGCATGTGATCAAGGACACTCTGTTGTCCGAAACGCGTCATATGGCTTTGTGAGAAATAAAGACCTGTTTTTGCCACTCATTATTGGAGTCCGTGACTCTCTCTTCGCCAGCTGGAAGTGGGGAGAGCCAGTATCCTGTTCGATATATATATATATTCACTGAAAAAACCATAGGTTTCAGACACGTTATAGTTAGAAATTAGCATTTAAAAAACCTTTGAAATTCACTGAAAAAAACATAGGTTTTAGGGACAGTTATAGTTAGTTGGACATTTCACTCGTACAAAACCATAGAAATTCCCCCGTTATAGTTAGTTCAGCTAACTATAACTCGCGCCCGCAATGCACTGCTGATGACGTCACATATTACATCACTCATGACATGGTCAGTGACATCACTGATGACATAACTGATGACATCTCAAATGACATCACTGATGACATCACTGATGACATCATCCAGTGACTGTGTGTTTCTGTAAAGTTTAAATATGTTTAATATATATAGGGAAAGGCGTATTGAAGAATGAGTGGGTGTATAAGTGTCTGAATGGATGATTTAGTACGTGCGTGACTGGCTCTACAAGTGAGTGATTAAACGTATCTTATTGAATGCATGGGTTAGTGACTACACTGTGTGAATGTCTGTATCCGTCTGTCTCTTAGTGTGTAAGTGGAAGCATGGATTTGCGAATAGCTACATGAGTGTCTATATGGGTTATTGGTTGGTTCTCTGAGTATCTGTATGGGTGCCTGAGTGTTTGTGTGGGTGGGGTGTGTGTGACTCTGTACATAGATGTGTGAGTGGGTGATTCACTGGGTGCATGATTTCAATAGTGCATCTGTGATGGACTGCTTGGGTGGGTGAGTGTGTGTATGGGTGTGTTAGTGAGTGAATGTATATCTCAGTGGTACATGTGCGAGTAACTACATATGTAAAAGGCAGTATATATGTGTGTTAGAGTATTTAAATGGCTATAAGTGAGAGTGTGTGATTGTGAGAGTGGCTGTATGGATGTGTGTGTGCTTGTATCAGTTATTGTATAAGAGCGTAAGAATGTGCTAGTATTTGTATGAGTAAGTGAGCTGGTGTGTGTATAACTGTATAGGTGAGTAAATGAGTGTGTGATTAATTTTTGCATGACTGACTAGGTGTGTGAGTACTTCTATGGATGAGTGGTAGTGTGTGAGTGTTTATATAGGTGTATGAGTGCATATGATAGTCCTGTACTGAGTGACTGTAAGTATGAGTGACTGTACGGGTGAGTGAGTAGATGTGTGTGTGTAGACCTAAGAATCAGTGAGTGGATATGTAGTTATTGGTATTGGAGTGTGTATGGTTTTGAGAATGGCAGTCTGTAATTTAGAGTGGGTGTATCAAAAGTTATATTAGGGTGTGAGAAGATGCATGAAATTATCACATGGATGATGTCATCAGTGATGTCATCAGTGATGTCATTTGAGATGTCATCAGTGATGTCATCAGTGATGTCACTGACCATGTCATGAGTGATATAATATGTGACGTCATCAGCAGTGCATTGCGGGGCGCGAGTTATAGTTAGCTGAACTAACTATAACGGGGAATTTCTATGGTTTTGTACGAGTGAAATGTCCAACTAACTATAACTGTCCCTAAAACCTATGTTTTTTTCAGTGACTTTCAAAGGTTTTTTAAATGCTCATTTCTAACTATAACGTGTCTGAAACCTATGGTTTTTTCAGTGAATTTTAAAGGTTTTTTAAATGCTAATTTCTAACTATAACGTGCCTGAAACCTATGATTTTTTAAGTGAATTTCAAAGGTTTTTTAAATGCTAGTTTCTAACTATGCCTACAGAGGTAGGACATGTGAAGAAAGAAGAAAAAACGCACAGAAAGAAGCAAAAGAAATGCAGAAAGAAGCAACAGAAGTCCACAAAGACGAAGAAAAGTGCAGGAAGAAGCAAAAGATGTGAGGAAAAAAGAACCAACAGAGGAGCAGAAAGAGGCCTTGTTGCAAAATCATCCTGTGCCCACAACTTTTTCAGACGGGTACTGGTGGTAACTGACTCTGACTAACCAGAGCCAGTGGTATGCTAAAAGACACTTAGAATACAGTGAAAACACCTACATACACTAGGGAACACTATGCGTTGGGGTACCCCTGTGATTAGCATGACCTCCTCTGTAAGTCCCTAGTACATAATAGGGCAGGGGATTAAAACTACCTCTTAAAACGCGCTACAGGGTGCGTTTGCACAGTGGTGAAGGGAGGGGGGGCCTGAGGTGACATGTGTGCAAACGTGCCCCGTGGCGCGTTTTAAGTTGCGGGATTAAGTCCCCTTGAATCCTGAGGGTCCCTGGTGCCCAACTAGCCGCCCAGGTACCTACAGTTAGGACCACAGAGCTGAGTTGCAGAGAGGCGTTCCGAGGCCATGCACCTTTTTTCACTTCTCTGCAACGCAACTCTGTAGTGCTTACTGCTTACTGAAGGTACCTGGTGGGCTAGTTGGACCCAGGGTCCCTCAGGATTCAAAGGGAATTAATTCCCCAACTTAAAACGCACCACAGGGCGTGTTTGCGCACATGTCACCTGAGGCCCGCCCCCTCCCTTCACCACTGTGCAAACGCGCCCCGTGGCGCGTTTTAAGTTGGGGGATTAGGTCACCTTGAATCCTGAGGGTCCCTGGGGCCCAACTAGCCCACCAGGTACTTCCAGTAAGCACCACAGGCCTGCATTGCAACGCCTGAAACAAATTGTGCAGTTGTGTTTAGGTAGTGATGGGGGTCATGCTGGGGGTAGTGTTTTAGGGTTAAGGGTAGTGCAGTGGTGTTTGTGTAGTGTAGGGGGTCATGCTGGGGTAGATTTAGGGTTTAGGGTAGTGCAATGGTGTTTGCGTAGTGTAGGGGGTCGTGCTGGGGGTAGTGTTTTAGGGTTTAGGGTAGTGCAGTGGTGTTTGGGTAGTGTAGGGGGTCGTGCGGGGGTAGTGTTTTAGGGTTTAGGGTAGTGCATTGGTGTTTGGGTAGTATATGGGGTCATGTTGGGGGTAGTGTTTTAAGGTTTAGGGCAGTGCAGTGGTGTTTGGGTAGTGCAGGGGTCGTGCTGGGGGAGTGTTTTAGGTTTTAGGGCAGTGCAGTGGTGTTCGGGTAGTGTAGGGGGTTGTGCTGGGGGAGTGTTTTAGGGTTTAGGGCAGTGCAGTGGTGTTCGGGTAGTGTAGGGGTCGTGCTGGGGGGAGTGTTTGAGGGTTTAGGGCAGTGCAGTCGTGTTCGGGTAGTGTAGGGGGTCGTGCTGGGAGGAGTATTTTAGGGTTTAGGGTAGTGCAGTGGTGATCGGGCAGTGTAGGGGGTCATGCTGGGGGTAGATTTAGGGTTTAGGGTAGTGTTTGGGTAGTGTAGGGAGTCGTGCTGGGGGGAGTGTTTTAGGGTTTAGGGTAGTGCAGTGGTGTTTGGGTAGTGTAGGGGGTTGTGCTGGGGGTAGTGTTTTTGGGTTTAGGGTAATGCAGTGGTGTTTGGGTAGTGTAGGGGGTTGTGCTGGGGGTAGTGGTTTAGGGTTTAGGGTAGTGCAGTGGTGTTTGGGTAGTGTAGGGGTACTGCTGGGGTAGTGTTTTAGGGTTTAGGGTAGTGCAGTGGTGTTTGGGTAGTGTAGGGGGTACTGCTGGGGGTAGTGTTTTAGGGTTTAGGAGTAGTGCATTGGTGTTTGGGTAGTGTAGGGGTTTGTGCTGGGGGTAGTTTTTTAGGGTTTAGGGTAGTGCAGTGGTGTTTGTGTAGTGTAGGGGGTAGTGTTTTAGGGTTTAGGGTAGTGCAGTGGTGTTTGTGTAGTGTAGGGGGTCATGCTGGGGGTAGTGTTTTAGGGTTTAGGGTAGTGCAGTGGTGTTTGTGTAGTATAGGAGGTCGTGTTTTAGGGTTTAGGGTAGTGCAGTGGTCTTTGGGTAGTGTAGGGAGTCGTGCGGGGGGTAGTGTTTTAGGGTTTAGGGTAGTGCAGTGGTCTTTGGGTAGTGTAGGGGGTCGTGCGAGGGTAGTGTTTTAGGGTTTAGGGTAGTGCATTGGTGTTTGGGTAGTGTAGGGGTCATGCGGGGGTAGTGTTTTAGGGTTTAGGGCAGTGCAGTGGTGTTTGGGTAGTGTAGGGGCTCGTGCTGGGGGAGTCTTTTAGGTTTTAGGGCAGTGCAGTAGTGTTCGGGTAGTGTAGGGGGTTGTGCTGGGGGGAGTGTTTGAGGGTTTAGGGCAGTGCAGTCGTGTTCGGGTAGTGTAGGGGGTCGTGCTGGGGGGAGTATTTTAGGGTTTAGGGTAGTGCAGTGGTGTTTCGGGTAGAGTAGGGGGTCGTGCCGGGTGTAGTGTTTTAGGGTATAGGGCAGTACAGTGGTGTTCGGGCAGTGTAAGGGTTCGTGCGGGGGTAGTGTTTTAGGGTTTAGGGTAGTGCATTGGTGTTTGGGTAGTGTATGGGGTCATGTTGGGGGTAGTGTTTTAAGGTTTAGGGCAGTGCAGTGGTGTTTGGGTAGTCTAGGGGCTCGTGCTGGGGGGAGTGTTTTAGGTTTTAGGGCAGTGCAGTGGTGTTCGGGTAGTGTAGGGGGTTGTGCTGGGGGAGTGTTTTAGGGTTTAGGGCAGTGCAGTGGTGTTCGGGTAGTGTAGGGGGTCGTGCTGGGGGGAGTGTTTGAGGGTTTAGGGCAGTGCAGTCGTGTTCGGGTAGTGTAGGGGGTCGTGCTGGGAGGAGTATTTTAGGGTTTAGGGTAGTGCAGTGGTGTTCGGGTAGAGTAGGGGGCCGTGCCGGGTGTAGTGTTTTAGGGTTTAGCGCAGTGCAGTGGTGTTCGGGCAGTGTAAGGGGTCGTTCTGGGGGTGGTGTTTTAGGGTTTAGGGCAGTGCAGTGGTGTTCGGGCAGTGTAGGGGGTCGTGCTGGCGGTGGTGTTTCAGGGTTTAGGGCAGTACAGTGGTGTTCGGGCAGTGTAGGGGGTCGTGCAGGGGGTGGTGTTTCAGGGTTTAGGGCAGTGCAGTGGTGTTCGGGCAGTGTAGGGGGTCTTGCTGGGGCTGGTGTTTCAGGGTTTAGGGCAGTGCAGTGGTGTTCGGGCAGTATAGGGGGTCGTGCTGGGGGTGGTGTTTCAGGGTTTAGGGCAGTTCAGTGGTGTTCGGGCAGTGTAGGGGGTCGTGCTGGGGCTAGTGTTTCAGGGCTTAGGGCAGAGCAATGGTGTTCAGGCAGTGTAGGGGGTTGTGCTGGGGCTGGTGTTTCAGGGTTTAGGGTGGTGCAGTGGTGTTCGGGCAGTGTAGGGGGTCTTGCTGGGGCTGGTGTTTCAGAGTCTAGGGCAGTGCAGTGGTGTTCGGGCAGTGTAGGGGGTCTTGCTGGGGCTGGTGTTTGAGGGTTTAGGGCAGTGCAGTGGTGTTCGGGCAGTTTAGGGGGTCTTGCTGGGGGTGGTGTTTCAGGGTTTAGGGCAGTGGTGTTCGGGCAGTGTAGGGGGTCGTGCTGGGGTCGGTGTTTCAGGGTTTAGGGCAGTGCAATGGTGTTCGGGCAGTGTAGGGAGTCATGCTGGGGGTGGTGTTTCAGGGTTTAGGGCAGTGCAGTGGTGTTCTGGCAGTGTAGGGGGTCATGCAGGGGGTGGTGTTTCAGGGTTTAGGGCAGTGCAGTGGTGTTTGGGCAGTGTAGGGGGTCATGCTGGGGGTGGTGTTTCAGGGTTTAGGGCAGTGCAGTGGTGTTCGGGCAGTGTAGGGTGTAGTGCTGGGGGTGGTGTTTCAGGGTTTAGGGCAGTGCAGTGGTGTTCGGGCAGTGTAGGGGTCGTGCAGGAGGTGGTGTTTCAGGGTTTAGGGCAGTGCAGTGGTGTTTGGGCAGTGTAGGGGTCGTGCAGGGGGTGGTGTTTCAGGGTTTAGGGCAGTGCAGTGGTGTTCGGGCAGTGTAGGGGTCTTGCTGGGGCTGGTGTTTCAGGGTTTAGGGCAGTGCAGTGGTGTTCGGGCAGAGTAGGGGGTCTTGCTTGGGCTGGTGTTTCAGGGTTTAGGGTAGTGCAGTGGTGTTCGGGCAGTGTAGGAGGTCGTGCTGGGGCTGGTGTTTCAGGGTTTAGGGCAGTGCAGTGGTTTTCGGGCAGTGTAGGCGGTCGTGCTGGGGCTGGTGTTTCAGAGTTTAGGGCAGTGCAGTGGTGTTCGGGCAGTGTACGGGGTCGTGCTGGGGCTGGTGTTTCAGGGTTTTGGGCAGAGCAGTGGTGTTCGGGCAGTGTAGGGGGTCGTGCTGGGGTGGTGTTTCAGGGTTTAGGGCAGTGCAGTGGTGTTCGGGCAGTGTAGGGGGTCTTGCTGGGCGTGGTGTTTCAGGGTTTAGGGCAGTAGTGTTCGGGCAGTGTAGAGGGTCTTGCTGGGTGTGATGTTTCAGGGTTTAGGGCAGTGCAGTGGTGTTCGGGCAGTGTAGGGGGTCTTGCTGGGGGTAGTGTTTCAAGGTTTAGGGCAGTGCAGTCGTGTTCGTGCAGTGTAGGGGATTGTGCTGGGGTGGTGTTTCAGGGTTTAGGGCAGTGCAGTAGTGTTGGGCAGTGTAGGGGGTCGTGCAGGGTGTGGTATTTCAGGGTTTAGAGCAGTGCAGTGGTGTTCGGCAGTGTAGGGGGTCATGCTGGGGGTGGTGTTTCAGGGTTTAGGGCAGTGCAGTGGTGTTCGGGCAGTGGTGGTATTTCAGGGTTTAGGGCAGTGCAGTGGTGTTTGGGCAGTGTAGGGGGTCGTGCTGGGGCTGGTGTTTCAGGGTTTAGGGCAGTGCAGTGGTGTTCGGGCAGTGTAGGGGGTCTTGCTGGGGGTGGTGTTTCAGGGTTTAGGGCAGTGGTGTTCGGGCAGTGTAGGGGGTCTTGCTGGGGGTGATGTTTCAGGGTTTAGGGCAGTGCAGTGGTGTTCGGGCAGTGTAGGGGTCTTGCTGGGGGTAGTGTTTCAGGGTTTAGGGCAGTGCAGTGGTGTTCGGGCAGTGTAGGGGGTCGTGCACGGGGTGGTGTTTCAGGGTTTAGGGCAGTGCAGTGGTGTTCGGGCAGTGTAGGGGGTCGTGCTGGGGCTGGTGTTTCAGGGTTTAGGGCAGTGCAGTGGTGTTCGGGCAGTGTAGGGGGTCGTGCTTGGGCTGGTGTTTCAGGGTTTAGGGCAGTGCAGTGGTGTTCGGGCAGTGTAGGGGGTCATGCTGGGGCTGGTGTTTCAGGGTTTAGGGCAGTGCAGTGGTGTTCGGCAGTGTAGGCGGTCGTGCTGGGGCTGGTGTTTCAGGGTTTAGGGCAGTGCAGTGGTATTTGGGCAGTGTAGGGGGTCGTGCTGGGGCTGGTGTTTCAGGGTTTAGGGCAGTGCAGTGGTGCTCGGGCAGTGTAGGGGGTCATGCTGGGGGTGGTGTTTCAGGGTTTAGGGTAGTGCAGTGGTGTTTGGGCAGTGTAGGGGGTCGTGCTGGGGCTGGTGTTCCAGGGTTTAGGGCAGTGCAGTGGTGTTCTGGCAGTGTAGGGGGTCGGGCTGGTGTTTCAGGGTTTTGGGCAGAGCAGTGGTGTTCGGGCAGTGTAGGGGGTCATGCTGGGGGTGGTGTTTCAGGGTTTAGGGCAGTGCAGTGGTGTTCGGGCAGTGTAGGAGGTCGTGCTGGGGGTGGTGTTTCAGGGTCTAGGGCAGTGGTGTTCGGGCAGTGTAGGGGGTCTTGCTGGGGGTGATGTTTCAGGGTTTAGCGCAGTGCAGTGGTGCTCGGGCAGAGTAGGGGGTCTTGCTGGGGGTAGTGTTTCAGGGTTTAGGGCAGTGCAGTGGTGTTCGGGCAGTGTAGGGGGTCGTGCTGGGGGTGGTGTTTCAGGGTTTAGGGCAGTGCAGTGGTGTTCAGGCAGTGTAGGGGGTCGTGAAGGGGTGGTGTTTCAATGTTTAGGGCAGTGCAGTGGTGTTCGGGCAGTGTAGGGGGTCGTGCTGGGGGTGGTGTTTCAGGGTTTAGGGCAGTGCAGTGGTGTTCGGGCAGTGTAGGGGGTCGTGCAGGGGCTGGTGTTTCAGGGTTTAGGGAAGTGCAGTGGTGTTCGGGCAGTGTAGGGGGTCATTCTGGGGGTAGTGTTTTAGGGTTTAGGGTAGTGCAGTGGTGCTTGTGTAGTGTAGGGGGTCATGCTGGGGGTAGTGTTTTAGGGTTTAGGGTAGTGCAGTGGTGTTTATGTAGTGTAGGGGGTCATATTTTAGGGTAGTGCAGTGGTGTTTGGGTAGTGTAGGGGGTCATGCTGGGGGTAGTGTTTTAGGATTTACGTTAGTGCAGTGGTGTTTTGGGTAGTGTAGGGGGTCATGCTGGGGGTAGTGTTTTAGGGTTTAGGGTAGTGCAGTGGTGTTTGTGTAGTGTAGGGGGTCGTGCTGGGGGTAGTGTTTTAGGGTTTAAGGTAGTGCAGTGGTGCTTGTGTAGTGTAGGGGTCGTGCTGGGGGTAGTGTTTTAGGGTTTAGTGTAGTGCAGTGGAGTTTGTGTAGTGTAGGGGTCATGTTTTAGGGTAGTGCAGTGGTGTTTGGGTAGTGTAGGGGGTCGTGCTGGGGGTAGTGTTTTAGGATTTAGGTTAGTGCAGTGGTGTTTGGGTAGTGTAGGGGGTCGTGCTCGGGGTAGTGTTTTAGGGTAGTGCAGTGGTGTTTGTGTAGTGTAGGGGGTCATGCTGGGGGTAGTGTTTTAGGGTTTAGGATAGTGCAGTGGTGCTTGTGTAGTGTAGGGGGTCATGCTGGGGGAAGTGTTTTAGGGTTTAGGGTAGTGCAGTGGTGTTTTTGTAGTGTAGGGGGTCATGTTTTAAGATGCAATGCTCCAATACCTGACCAGTCTGCACTACATAAAACTGCAAAAAACTAAAAATATAAAGTGTTTTGCACACTTTTGTCATTGGGCTATATGTGGGCTACATCTGGGTAATATTTGTGCTACATTTGGGCTCTTTTTTCTCTGGTGGCCATCTTGGAAGACTTCTTTGTTATGAAGTTTCCTAATTTCCTCATTTACTGCAGTCTCCTCAGTAGGAAATGCTTTCAGTTTTTACTTTGATTCCATCAAGAAGGCATTCAGATGTGTCTCACATTTGCCATAAATTCAGAATGTTAGCACTCTAGTTGCTCATTAGATCACTGTAGTAAAGCTACTGTTCACCAGGGAGTTAACTGGATGTCTGCTGCTGGTATTGAAAGTGATTGTTTCAGTCTGCATGTCAGAATTTTCTAATGAAATAGAAGAGGATTTGATATCTCACTTAAAACATGCCCTAATTTTTCCTTCTGCAGCACTAACCATAATTTCTATTTCAAAAAGAACCCCCTCCTTTTGATCCTTTTTAAATTAAATGTTTTAAGTGTTACTGGTTTATTCCAATCAAGATGGCTTCAGGTGTGCCATTCTTTTGTCATAAGTAAGGCTGTTAGCGCTCTAGTTGTTCTTTAGAACACTCTGGGAAGCTGCAGTAGAACACAAAGGCATCAACTGGCAGGCTGCTCCTGTTGAAATATAACAGGAAGATATTTGAGATCACACTTGAAACATGTCCTAATTTTTCTTTCTACAGCACTAACCATAATTTCTATGACAAAATGAACCCCATCATTTTGTTCCTTTTTAAATTAAATGTTTTATGTGTTACCAGTTTATTCCAATCAAGATGGCTTCAGGTGTGCCATACTTTTGTCATAAGTAAGGCTGTTAGCACTCTAGTTGTTCTTTAGAACCCTCTGGGAAGCTGCAGTAGAACACAAAGGCATCAACTGACAGTCTCTGCCCTTGTTGGATGTACATGTTTTACTGAGAATGTCAGACTTCATTCTCACATGACTGAGAAAGATAATGTGAATTTACAGAAAATATGCTCTCATTTTAGCTTCTGGAGCACCTTCCAAAACTCTATGGGACAAGCATGTGAAAATAGTTTTCTCTCAAACATGATTCATGATATCCCAGCAGAAGGTTTTTCACAGGGTAAAATCACCTTAGAACACACCACAATTCCTGAAATTAGTATGGTACCAGCAACAAATGAATTCTAATGTAACTAAAGTCTGTTATCACCCTTTATAGTTCTCCTTTTGGTAACCCTCAAAATCTTTGATTCACTACAATGCATTTCAATGGAGTACTATCATGTATATTGGTCCCAAGATGGCTGCCAGCAATTCCAGGATGAAGTGCTGACAGCCAATCAGATCTCACAATGACATGTGTGGTTAGGCTCCGCCCAGATATATATGTGATTTTACTTTTGATTTTCTCAGGAACTACTGAGCGGATTTACACCATTTAACCAAAGGCACGACTCTGAACCAAGGGCTACCTTTTTGCCAAATTTGGTGTAATTCCGTTCAGCAGTTCGAGCTGTAGCTGCGACTAAAGGTTCCTATGGAAAATTGCATGGGGAAAACACGTTTTGGGACCCCCTTTTTCTCAGCCCCCGCTTGCTGAATCACCCGAAACTTTCAGGATAGGAGCAGACCGGAGCGCCTCACGAGTTTTGAAAATTTCGCGAAGATTCGTCAACCGGCGCCAAAGTTATTGGAAATAGAATGTTGTGAATTTCCTATGGAAAATAGGTCCTAACTATAACTATCTACTGGCGACCACCAGTAGATAATATATATATATATATATATATATATATATATATATATATATATATATATATATATATATATATATATATATATTTTTATCCAAAGGTCCGAGCTTTGGGAGTCACTCGACAGCTTTCCCGTCTCCTCCATATTGCGAGAATCGTTTAGGTAGCCCTACGCGTTTCGAGGCCGATTAACCTCTCATCAGGGGCTGGCTGTTGCTCTCTCTGGCGCACGGAAGTCTCTTATGGGCGTGCATAACAATTGATTGCACCCTGGTGTGCCGCGCTGAATGCGCTGTAAGAGTAGATGCACGCTGGGACATGTAGTCTTAAGAGAATTATTTTCCGCCATTAGTGGGCTCCAAGCTCGGACCTTTGGATAAAAAAAAAAATATATATATATATATATATATATATATATATATATATATATTTATTATCTACTGGCAGTCGCCAGTAGATAGTTATAGTTAGGACCTATTAGCCGTAGGAAATCTGTAACATTCTATTCCCAATAATTTTGGCGTCGTTTGACGAATCATCGCGAAATTTTCAAAAGTAGTGGGCGCTCCGGTCCGCTCCTGTCTTGAAAGTTTCGGGTGATTCATCAAGCGGGGCCGAGAAAAAGGGGGTCCCAAAACTTGTTTTCTCCATGTTAATTCCCATAGGAAATTTTAGCCACGGCTACAGGCCGAACTGCTGAACTGAATTACACCAAATTTGGCAAAAAGTAGCGCTTGGTTCAGAAAGCGACTCTTTTTTAAATGGTGTAAATCCGTTCAGTAGTTGCGGAGAAATTCAAAAATAAGAGTGAAAAATCAATTTCCCATAGGAAACTTTATGCAAGGCTACAGCAATAACTGCTGAACGGAATTACACCAAATTTGGCAAAAAGGTAGGGCTTGGTTCAGAAAGCACCCTTTTAAAAATGGTGTAAATCCGTTCAGTAGTTGCTGAGAAAATCCAAAATAAAAGTTTCGATATCTATGGCCGCGGTGGATCCGCGAACCCTCCCGACCACGAGCTGCATGCTAATTGGCTGTCAACACTCCAAACCAGGAAGTGTTGGCAGCCATCTTGTTCCTCGGTAGAACCGAGGAACAAGAAAGCAGTAAAATAAGTGCGCAAAACGCAAAAAGGGGGCAGGGTAGAAATACCCTGACCCCCTAGGTCGGCTCAGGGGGTCCCACAAGGACCCCCTGGGCAGAAAAAAG
This sequence comes from Calotriton arnoldi, assembly GCA_963921515.1. Classification (NCBI taxonomy): domain Eukaryota; kingdom Metazoa; phylum Chordata; class Amphibia; order Caudata; family Salamandridae; genus Calotriton; species Calotriton arnoldi. The sequence continues at coordinate 7,690 of CAWUFW010024818.1, read as the reverse complement.
CATTTTTTTTTAAAAAAATCAGCGGGATGCGCTTAGGGTGCCGGATCCCGCCGATTTAAAATAAAAACCACAAGAAACAAGTGCACAAAACTCACAAAGGGGGCAGGGTAGAAACACCCTGACCCCATAGGTCTGCTCAGGGGGTCCCACAAGGACCCCCTGGGCAGAAAGAAAAAAAAAAGACCGGCATCGTGCCGGAGGCCCCGCACCCTCCCTGCAGCAGTCTGCAAACGCGCTCCCTGTCGCGTTTTAAGAAGGAAGTAATTCCCCTTGAATACTGGGGGTCCCTGGGGGCCAACTAGCCCACCAGGAACCTCCGGTATGCGCCAGGGGCTGCGTTGCAGAGAGGTGTAGAGAGGCCACGCCCTTTTACACCTCTCTGCAACGCAGCTCTGTGGCGCTTTTGGAGGTACATGGTGGGCTAGTTGGACTCCAGTGACCCTCAGTATTCAAGGGGACTTAATCCCCCAACTTAAAACACGCCATCGGGCGCGTTTGCACAGTGGTGAAAGGAGGGCGTGGCTTCAGGTGACATGTGTGCAAACAGGCCCGTGGCGCGTTTTAAGATGGGGAATTAAATCCTCTTCAATCCTGAGGGTCCCTGGGGCCAACTAGCCCACCAGGTACCTCCAGTAAGCGCCACCGAGCTGCGTTGCAGAGTGTTGTAAAAGGGGCGTGGCCTCTGAACACCTCTCTGCAACGCAGCTCTATGGCGCATACTGGAGGTATCTGGTGGGCCAGTTGGCCCTAAGGGACCCTCGGGATTGAGGAGGAATTAATTCTCCAACTTAAAACGCGCCACAGGGCGTGTTTGCAGACATGTCACTCAGGCCCCACCCCTTCCTTCACCATTGTGCAAATATTCCTCTAAAATCAGCCGAACTACGAATTCCGATTTACTCACCTGTTATCAGGAGAGACCTCAGTGCTGCATCTTTGAGCCCAGTACTGATCCTGAAAAGTAATTTTAACCGTACTTACCAGTAACTTGAATTTCCTTCCATAGGCTAACATTGACTGGTTTCACTTGGAAATTCTTCTAAGTGTGGAGTTTTGGAACTTTATAATATTCCTCTAAAATCAGCCGAACTACGAATTCCGATTTACTCACCTGTTATCAGGAGAGACCTCAGTGCTGCATCTTTGAGTCCAGTACTGATCCTGAAAAGTAATTTTAACCGTACTTACCAGTAACTTGAATTTCCTTCCATAGGATATCATTGCCTGCTTTTTGCTGAAAAAGTTTCTAGCGTCGATTTTTGAAGCATACAAATATTCCTCTAAAATCAGCCGAACTACGAATTCCGATTTACTCACCGGTTATCAGGAGAGACCTCAGTGCTGCATCTTTGAGCCCAGTACTGATCCTGAAAAGTAATTCTAACCATACTTACCAGTAACTTGAATTTCCTTCCATAGGCTAACATTGACTGGTTTCACTTGGAAATTCTTCTGTGTGGAGTTTTGGAACTTTATAATATTCCTCTAAAATCAGCCGAACTACGAATTCCGATTTACTCACCTGTTATCAGGAGAGAACCCAGTGCTGCATCTTTTAGCCCAGCACTGACCCTGAAAAGTAATTCTAACCGTACTTACCAGTAACTTGTATTTCCTTCCATTGGAATCCATTGTCTGGTTTTCAGCAGAAAAGTTTCAAAGTGTCGATTTTCACAAACTACAAATATTCCTTAAAAATCGCCTGTATGACTTAAACACATTCTTTCAACTGTTTACAGGAGATGCACCAGTGCTGGATCCAGGATCCACCACTGAGTAAGAAAAAGTAACGATAACACTACTTACCTGCTAAGTGAATTTCCTCCCAAAGGATAACATTGGTGATTCAATGTGAAAAAGTTTCTAAGTGTCAACTTTTAAAATACAATAATATTCCTTAAAAATAACTACTGTAACCAAAACGCTTTTACTCAACTGTTTACAGGAGATGTCCCAGGACTGAATCTAGGATCCAGTCCTGTGGTTAGAAAAGTAATCCATAAAGTAACTAATTGCATTTAACTAGAAATTCACATTGAGCTCAATGTTGCATTGTGTTTGAAATTGTGTTGCCCATTGCAACAACTGTAACTACAGTACTTAAAAGTCTATTGCCTATTTGCAAAGTATTTAAACTAAAGTAATTCTTTCTGAGAAAGTATATTTTGTAATGTAATGTATAATGTAATTCCAATGTAATTTAAAAAATAAAATATGTAAAAATAAATAGTTTAAAAAAATGTAGTAAATCAGTATCAAAAAAATAAATATAACAATTAATACATTTAAAAATTGTCATTTACAAAACCTTTGAAATTCACTGAAAAAAACCATAGGTTTCAGACATGTTATAGTTAGGAATTAGCATTTAAAAACCTTTGAAATTCACTGAAAAACCATAGGTTTCAGGCACGTTATAGTTAGAAATTAGCATTTAAAAACCTTACAAATTCACTGAAAAACCATAGGTTTTAGGGACAGTTATAGTTAGTTGGACATTGCACTCGTACAAAACCCGTGAAATTCCCCCATTATAGTTAGTTCAGCTAACTATAACTCGCGCCCGCAATGCACTGCTGATGACGTCACATATTACATCACTCATGACATGGTCAGTGACATCACTGATGACATCACTGATGACATCTCAAATGACATCACTGATGACATCATCCAGTGACTGTGTGTTTCTGTAAAGTTTAAATATTTTTAATATATATAGGGAAAGGCGTATTGAAGAATGAGTGCGTGTATAAGTGTCTGTATGGATGATTTAGTTGGTGCATGACTAACTCTATAAGTGAGTGATTAAACGTATCTTACTGAATGCATGGGTTAGTGACTAAACTGGGTGAATGTCTGTATCCGTCTATCTGTTGCTGTGTAAGTGGCTGCATGGGTTTGTGAATAGCTACATGAGTGTCTATATGAGTTATTGATTGGTTGTCTGAGTATCTGTATGGTTGCCTGAGTGTTTGTGTGGGTGGGGTGTGTGCGACTCTGTGCATAGATGTGTGAGTGGGTGATTCACTGGGTGGATGGTTTCAAGAGTGCATCTGTGATAGACTGCATGGGTGGGTAAGTGTGTGTAAGAGTGTGTTAGTGAGTGAATGTATGTCCCAGTGGTACATGTGTGAGTAACTACATATGTGAAAGGCAGTATATATGTGTGTTGGAGTATATAAATAGCTATAAGCGAGATGTGTGATTGTGAGAGTGACTGTATGGATGAGTGTGTGCTTGTATCAGTGATTGTATAAGAGCGTAAGAATGTGCTAGTATTTGTATGAGTAAGTGAGCTGGTGTGTGGATAACTGTATAGGTGAGTAAATGGCAGTGTGTTTAATTATTTGCATGACTGACTAGTTGTGTGAGTACCTCTATGGATGAGTGGCGGTGTTTGAGTGTCTATATAGGAGTATGAGTGCATATGATAGTCCTGTACTGAGTGACCGTAAGTATGAGTGACTGTACTGATGAGTGAGTGGATGTGTTTGTAGACCTAAGAATCAGTGAGTGGGTATGTAGTTATTGGTGTTGGAGTGTCTATGGTTTTGCGAATGGCAGTCTGTAATTTAGAGTGGGTGTATCAAAGGTTATATTAGGGTGTGAGGAGGTGCATCAGATTATCACGTGGATGATGTCATCAGTGATGTCATCAGTGATATCATTTGAGATGTCATCAGTGATGTCATGAGTGATGTCACTGACCATGTCATGAGTGATGTAATATGTGACGTCATCAGCAGTGCATTGCGGGCGCGAGTTATAGTTAGCTGAACTAACTATAACGGGGAATTTCACGGGTTTTGAACGAGTGCAATGTCCAACTAACTATAACTGTCCCTAAAACCTATGGTTTTTCAGTGAATTTGTAAGGTTTTTAAATGCTAATTTCTAACTATAACGTGCCTGAAACCTATGGTTTTTCAGTGAATCTATATATATATATATATATATTCACTGAAAAACCATAGGTTTCAGACACGTTATAGTTAGAAATTAGCCTTTAAAAACCTTTGAAATTCACTGAAAAACCATAGGTTTTAGGGACAGTTATAGTTAGTTGGACATTTCACTCGTACAAAACCCGTGAAATTCCCGTTATAGTTAGTTCAGCTAACTATAACTCGCGCCCCGCAATGCACTGCTGATGACGCTACATATTACATCACTCATGACATGGTCAGTGACATCACTGATGACATCACTGATGACATCTCAAATGACATCACTGATGACATCATCCAGTGACTGTGTGTTTCTGTAAAGTTTAAATATTTTTAATATATATAGGGAAAGGCGTATTGAAGAATGAGTGGGTGTATAAGTGTCTGGATGGATGATTTAGTAGGTGCGTGACTGACTCTATAAGTGAGTGATTAAACGTATCTTACTGAATGCATGGGTTAGTGACTAAACTGGGTGAATGTCTGTATCCGTCTGTCTGTTGCTGTGTAAGTGGCTGCATGGGTTTGTGAATAGCTACATGAGTGTCTATATGAGTTATTGATTGGTTGTCTGAGTATCTGTATGGGTGCCTGAGTGTTTGTGTGGGTGGGGTGTGTGCGACTCTGTGCATAGATGTGTGAGTGGGTGATTCACTGGGTGGATGGTTTCAAGAGTGCATCTGTGATAGACTGTATGGGTGGGTAAGTGTGTGTAAGAGTGTGTTAGTGAGTGAATGTATGTCCCAGTGGTACATGTGTGAGTAACTACATATGTGAAAGGCAGTATATATGTGTGTTGGAGTATATAAATAGCTATAAGCGAGAGTGAGTGATTGTGATAGTGGCTGTATGGATGAGTGTGTGCTTGTATCAGTGAATGTATAAGAGCGTAACAATGTGCTAGTATTTGTATGATTAAGTGAGCTGGTGTGTGTATAACTGTATAGGTGAGTAAATGGCAGTGTGTTTATTTATTTGCATGACTGACTAGGTGTGTGAGTACCTCTATGGATGAGTGGCGGTGTTTGAGTGTCTATATAGGAGTAAGAGTGCATATGATAGTCCTGTACTGAGTGACCGTAAGTATGAGTGACTGTACGGGTGAGAGAGTGGATGTGTGTGTGTAGACCTAAGAATCAGTGAGTGGGTATGTAGTTATTGGTGTTGGAGTGTCTATGGTTTTGCGAATGGCAGTCTGTAATTTAGAGTGGGTGTATCAAAGGTTATATTAGGGTGTGAGGAGGTGCATCAGATTATCACGTGGATGATGTCATCAGTGATGTCATCAGTGATGTCATTTGAGATGTCGTCAGTGATGTCATCAGTGATGTCACTGACCATGTCATGAGTGATGTAATATGTGACGTCATCAGCAGTGCATTGCGGGGGCGCGAGTTATAGTTAGCTGAACTAACTATAACGGGGAATTTCACGGGTTTTGTACGAGTGAAATGTCCAACTAACTATAACTGTCCCTAAAACCTATGGTTTTTTCAGTGAATTTCAAAGGTTTTTTAAATGCTAATTTCTAACTATAACTTGTCTGAAACCTATGGTTTTTTCAGTGAATTTCAAAGGTTTTTTAAATGCTAATTTCTAACTATAACGTGCCTGAAACCTATGGTTTTTTCAGTGAATATATATATATATATTGGGCTACAAATATATAGCCCAAATCTACCAAATCAGAGATTTGGTTTCTTAATTAAAATAAACTTTTAACAACATTAAATACACTATATTAAATAGGGACACGACTTGAGGAAGTTTTACCTTCTAAAAATCCAATTTAAATTCACACAAAAAAACAAAGGTTACAACTTAGTTATGGTTAGGGGTTAAAACATTACAACACCAACACATTTAAAATACAAAAACATTGGAAATACAATAGTTATCATTTAGTTTTAAACTTTCATTTAAACATGATTTATACAACTTAGAGAATGGTCCCCAATCTAACATAAAAGTTCTACATTAATGACATATGCCATAGTGGAACAACTATAACCCGACGTATGTACATCAAATGTAAAAGAACTAATTTGCATCTGCATATCACAATGTATATATTATTGCAAAATTCCTATATGTATTAAAAAGCTGTTGTTTATTGGTGTATACAAAACATATGCAATTGGCGAATTATATTTGCTCGACTATGTCATTAACATAGAAATTTTATGTTAGTATGTCTAGTTCTGCATGGAAAGTTTTGGAATGATCCGTTGAGCGGGGGCCGAGAAAAAGAAAGGGTCAAAAATGTCATTTTCCATGCAATTTCCCATAGGGATTCTGAATACAACTGCAGCCCGAACCACTTAACGGAATTACACAAACTTTGGCAGAGAGATAGATGTTGGTCCAGAAATAGCGCTTCTTGTGATTTGGTGTAAATACGTTCAGCAGTTGCGGACTTAATAAAGGAATACCGAAATTGTATATCTAGGGACGCGGATCCTCCGTAGATCCCCCACAGTGGATGCGTGGAGTCACGCACCACTAGCAACGGCATAATTGACTGACCACAACCTGACCGGGAGGTTGTGGCCACCATTTTACGTATCAGGAAATGGGCCCGGGGTCTTAAAATTAATCTGTAAAATTATTAACGGGGTGTGTTAGAGGAGTGTCAGCGAGACCTATGTTGGGTACGAAATTGAGTTATATTGTATTTTTTTCCCACTTCAGGAATCCACGGATCCCCCTCGAGGCTCAGTGTGGTCCCCGTGTAAATCTGCAATGGATTCACAAATCTTAGCATATTTAAAACAAAACATTTTCAGACTCACTCAGATACCCACACAGGTACTCTCACACCCATTTAGAGACTAGCACAGGCAGTCACTCACCCACTCATTTACCTACACAGGCATTCACACACCCACTCACAGAGCCATGCAGGCACTCTCAGACCCATTCACAGACCCACATGGGCACTCACATACACCCACACTCAGCCCTATGCAGGTACTCACAGACCCACTCAATTACCCATTAAGGCACTCACGCAACCACTCACAGACCCATGCAGGCACTTACACCCACTCACAGACCCACTCAGACACTCAAACAACCACTCCTAGATCTACGCAGGCATTGACACACCCACTCACAGACCCATACAGGTTCTCACAGACCCACTCACCTACCCATGTAGGCACTAAGTCTGGGCGGTGAATTCCGCTCTGCTTGTGGAGTTTGCAGAGTTTTCTGCACTCCGCAGAGCTCGCAGAGTTCCGAAAAACTCTGCTTCGCATTGTGGAGCAGAGTTTTTTTCCTCACTCGTGTTCGTCAACATCAAGTTGGTGAGCGCAAGCGAGGAAAATCCACCTCCCGGTGAGATTTTTCCTCGGTCGCGATCGTCAACATCAAGTTGGCGAGCGCGAGCGTGGAAAATCAACCTCCCAGGGAGATTTCCAACGTGGGCAGTCAGATTTCTCATTGCAAGTGGTCGCGTATGCTCGCAACCGCTCATGTTGAGAAACCGTCCGTTCATGTTGAGAAAGCTGCCTCTCGAGTAAAAATTTACTCGAGCGGCAAAAAGGAAGTAGCGCCCGCTTGCGCTGTGCATGGTGCCGTTCGCGATGATTGCACAGTGCCGGCAAGCACCTGGCACTGAAAATCACCGAGAACGGCATTTATCTAATGCGCTCCGCTGCTTGCGGCAGAGTTATTTTTGTACTTCACTGAGTTATGCGGAACTCCGCGAACTATGCCCAGCTTAGTAGGCCCTCACA